>JZLH01S0006460.1:1288-33879 GCA_001188425.1 Eucidaris tribuloides | reverse complement strand
CGGTTTGAATGTTATCAGCGCTTATTTTCACGAAACATGACTTTTCAGCCCCAATGCGTTGTAAATCTTTACATTATAAATTATTTTAGAAGAAGAAAAAGAAGAATAAGAAGAAGACGAAGGAGAAGAAGGAGAAGAAGGAGAAGGAGAAGAAGAAGAAGAAGAAGAAGAAGAAGAAGAAGGAGAAGATGAAGAAGAAGAAAAGAAGGAGAAGAGGAAGGGAGGAGAAGAAGGAGGAGAAGAAGAAGAAATAAGAAGAGGAAGACGAAGAAGAAGGAGGAGGAGAAGAAGAAGAAGAAAAAGAAGAAGAAGAAAAAAAAAGAAGAAGAAGAAGAAATAAGAAGAGGAAGACGAAGAAGAAGAAAAGAAGAGGAAGGAGAAGAAAAGGAAGAAGGAGGAGGAGAAGAAGAAGGAGAAGAAGAAGAAGAAGAAGAAGAAGAAGAAGAAGAAGGAGAAGATGAAGAAGAAGAGAGGAAGGAGAAGAAGAGGAAGGAGAAGAAGAAGAAGAAGAAGAAGGAGAAGATGAAGAAGAAGAGAGGAAGGAGAAGAAGAGGAAGAGAAGAAGGAGGAGAAGAAGAAGAAAGAAGAAGAGGAAGACGAAGAAGAAGAAAAGAAGAGGAAGGAGAAGAAGAGGAAGAAGGAGGAGGAGAAGAAGAAGAAGGAGGAGGAGGAGGAAGAGGAGGGGAATGAGGAGTGAGAAAATGATGATAATGACGATGGTACCAAATTCATAATATTATATAAGAAATTTGCATGTATCCATACTTATCTTAAAAAAACACAAAATGTTAATGACCTTATTGTCTGATATGAAGATATAATTATCTTTTGTGACTTGTACACTGAGCCACACTGCATAATATTCATGGATATTTAACTTATTTCAAAATGTGTTTGAGTTACAGAAAAAATCTGTTTGGTTGAATCGCACCTGGACGGCCGATAGTTAAAGGTAAATGACATGATTGGGGTAGTCCTCAACTTGGGCTGAAACTACTCTAAAATCAGGTCAACTATGCAACGATTCTCGAGTGAAAATCTTGTAGTCAAACAAACATGGACTCATTTTAAAATAACAAATGTCAATATCCCTCGTGGCAGGTAAACCTGCTGTGTGGCTCCCTATGGGTCCTATTTTTATCGTGCCCCGATAGATTTAATGTTCATGCTCGATTCTCCTTAGGTAAATAAATTAGATACATATCCAGGTGGGAGATCCATTCCAGCTGGTGTATAGTTGGTATATATTTCAACTCATTCGGTTCTTGAGGCATTTTCAAGAGTTCCCAATCATGTCACTAACCTTTAAGTTTTCAGATGTTTGCCTGTCTAATCAAAATAAAATACATGGTACCAGAAATAATTCTGTACGTACTCAAAGTCGCCACACATGTTCTCCAGCTTACGCTTTGACTGTAACATTAACGAGGGGAAGATTGCATACGTATTCTACGAGTACGGACGTGTATATTAATGGGTTGCATGGTATGCACATACGTATGTGCAATCAAACAAATAAAATTAATTTGTCTCTGGAAGCCGGGTTATTTTGGTCAATTTTCATTCGCAAGTTCTTGCAAGAGCTATCACATATCTTTACCACAAGTTGACACCAAGCAATATACACTCCATCTGAATTTTGTATCACTTTCCTCATATTCGAGTAGATTTGTTGGCGCCTACATGTATCAAACTGTTAATTAATTGCACAGCAATACATCTCAAGTCTATCATTGCATTTAAAGTTCTTGTAAAGGTACAAATACATTTTGTGATGAAAAAGAGCAATATTTTTTCCAACAGAAGTTTGTACCCGCTCGACATAACCGCAGAGCGCAGTTTTGTGGAAAGCAGGATTTTCTTTTATTGTAAACTGCGCAAAATGAAATTTTATCAATTATAAACACACACAGAGAAGTGTCCAGGACAATGTTCCCTTTTAGGAACAGGCTTGACGTTAACGATATACATTTACAATACAATACAAGAATTAATATTTCATGACATATAGCAAAAATATATTATTACTGATAGTATGAATTCATTTCAACAACATTCAAAGTATTCTAACACGCAACGAGATAAATTCGATTTGCTTCTTATACGGTAAGTATTGAGATCAGTTTGGTAAGTATACTGGAGATAAAGTTAGTATATTAGAGTTTGGTATAACAAAACGTAAGAATGTAAATTCATATTATGGTTACTGATAAAGGATTAGTGAAAAAATAACATGATTTCTTAGCCCCTCCCCCTCCCACACCCTCGCTTTACTTTGTACACGACACTACATTGCGATATACATTACCGGTATTGTACCCCATCCTATAACTGATCGAAGATAGAAGATAACAAATGATGTTATTATTGCTATTCTGCTTATTTGAAGTACTTATTTGAAGCACAAAATCACGAGGCTTGACGTTTAAAATATTATGTAATAACTTACAAGTAATTCAAGATTTCCGTGCGTGAGTTCATGTAGTTTTAATATCAGTGTGTTTAAGATGCAATGTATGTCCAGCATAATGTAAACTATTATGTCACGATTCTATTAAGTGCACGTTAAAGTACATTTTTATTACCACTTCGTAGATCGCAATAAATAGGCAATTAACCGCACGGCGGTGTACAATATTTCGTAACACGTGTGAAACAATTAAAGCCACTGTATAACATTGTGGAAGCCCCATTTAAAAAAGAAAGTCAAACCTTGCTATCTGTCATATCTGATAGTGTTTGAATGGACAAATAAACACCCTAGAAGTCTAGAACACACACACACAAAATCAGACGGTTATGCTGTCAATCGTGAAATATGTACAGATAAAAATCGGCACATGAATGATTGTCAGTGGACGAACATTCTGCAACCCAGCAGTCTATACGGGAGAAAACAAGAATGGTTGCTCAATGATTTCCACTTTTTAAAAGTACATAATCATCGTTTTGAACAGCAATTTTTTCGGGGCTTCATTTTAGACCTTATCTTATAGACACTGGTAGCAGGGGAAATCATGTAGCTCAGATTAAATAAAAACCAACAACAACGGGAAATAGTGTTATACGATGCCTTTAAAGGGTATAAACATGATTGGGAGAAGTGAAAACTGCCCAAGAACCAAATAGGTTGAAACATATACCAGTGAATACGCCAGTTGGAGTGTATCTCTAGGCTGGAAAGATTTGTCTTGAATTTGGTCACTTTTGGAGAAACAAGCCCACACACACACACTTACACGAGCACGAGCGCACACATCTTATAAAAACAAGGGAAACGCCAAGCGTTGTATCGCCAGCAGCTCACATGACGCATACCACAATCATGTCATTTTTCTGGCTTCCATTTTGGGTTAATGCAATGATGGTAATGTTACACATACCTTTTCCCTAGAAAATGTGTTAATACTGCATAAGAATGTTAATGCCATCTCAAGATTTTGTCGTATCACAGTGAAGAAATAATCGAGTAATAAAACAAAGTCCCCTTTAACCTTAGTTCGATTAAGTCCAAAGTCGAGCTTGACATGTACATGTAAGCGTTTTCGTTACTTTACTTTTACATATTCTTAATCCTTCCTCAAAGGTTCTACAAAGTTATGATGGTAAGTACAGAGCTTTCCATGTGAAATATATGGATCTTTGGCTTCGGACCTTCGCCAGATATATTGACAATCTTCAAACTTGATCTAACCTTTCAAGAGATCGTATTATGTTGGTAATCCTATCTCAAATTTATACAAAGGTATTGCAAGGGCAGAGCTGTTCATGGAAAGTTCGTTGACCTATTGACATTTTATCTTGGTCATTTTACCCCATATTCATAATTGATCTAAGCTTTCATGAGAGACCTCTATTATGAATTTGGTGAGTTTACCTAAAACATTTAAAAGGTCATTGCGTGTACAATTCAATACAGTGCTTGAGTTGGTCGACCTCTTGACCTTTGACCTCAGAAAAATTGACCCATACATAAGTATTTTTTTTGAGCAGACAGTTGTGACAAGTCACAAGTAATGGGGAAGGAGCTACCAACCAGGTCTGCTAAAAACATCTCATTTATTTAAAATATAAAAATGTAAGACTGATGTTGCATTTTCAGGAGATGAGGCCACAAGCTGATTAGGTTGTTCGGTTGATAAATTTTCTATCGAGCCAGCTTTATCGGCTTTTAGTTCCACGGAAAACGAGGCTAAACCTTATTATCACATTGGTTACGTGGAATTGAATTTTGAAGTAAGCGGCGAAAAGATGAAACAGCACGTTATAATGCATCCCAGATGCAAATCCGTCTCAAGATATTTGTAACTACCTTTTTCCAAACAAGATACAGATATACCGTATACAAGCGAAAAGGTAATTCCAATACAAGCATCTCGTTAAAATACCACCATGTTTTTGTCTTTTCCAGGAGCTCAAAGAAAAAAGCAAAGTCTATTCGTGGCATTGAACATGCGTTTAGATCAAACTAGAGCAATTCAGTGCGTGCAGTTGATGGGTAAACCTCCAGTCTTCCACACTCCCATGCAATTTAACTAAAAATTGAAAAGTTGAAAGGCCTCACGCGTGCATGTACCAAATCTGATCAGAAATTCCTAAGATACCATAGTAACGAGACCAAATCAGGTATGTATAAACGCTTGTGACCTTTGACCTAATCAGTTCATCGGTGCCTCATACTACATACTGGACCCAAGTAAAATCTGATAGGCCTGTCTTCACTTCAGTTACTGCGGTAACTATAGTCCAAATAAGACAAGTATGAGGCTCTGTGACCTTTGACCTCCAAAATTATATCAATCCATATTTGCGTTACAATACATACCTGACATACATGCATACATACATACATACATACATACATACATACATACATACATACATATACCCAGTTTCATCAAAATCAGTCACTTGTTCCTGAGTTATCGTGGTAACGAGGACCAGTAACGGATGGACATACGGACGGATGGAACTTGGAAGGACAACCGAAAATATGACGCCTCCAGCACTTCGAGGTGGGGGGGGGGGAATAAAAACAAAGGCCCACAACAAAATTAAAAAGTGCTAATGAAAGTATGGGAATAAAATTCTTAGAGCAGTTATGCTCTTTCACCCTTTCATATATCCAAAGGTATAGCAGTACCCATAGTAATCCGGCTTCTGGAAACCATGTCTCAGACCGCACTGGCCCATCTCTTTATTGACAAACAATTCATCTGAAGAGCAAAAACAGGGTCTTTAAGTGAAAAGGTGACAATTTAACAGGTAACAAAGGGAGTGAGCTGAGGGGTGACAATACTGGGCCATGTGCACTGGCCCATGTCCATGTTGAGTTACAGCACTAACCGCAACCCTGGCTGCCAGGGGCCGGGGATTATGAAACAATTTTTCATTGCCACAAAGACATCACATAAAACCAAAAATACTTATTACTGTCGACCATGCGATCATTGTGTCGATTTAAAATGTCTTTTTACAAATTGTGCATGCATTCGTCACCAAAGTTAAATGACCTTTCCTTGTGTGTGTGTGTGTGTGTGTGTGTGTGTGTGTGTGTGTGTGTGTGTGTGTGTGTGTGTGTGTGTGTGTGTGTGTGTGTGTGTGTGTGTGTGTGTGTGTGTGTGTGTGTGTGTGTGTGTGTGTGTGTGTGTGTGTGTGTGTGTGTGTGTGTGTGTGTGTGTGTGTGTGTGTGTGTGTGTGTGTGTGTGTGTGTGTGTGTGTGTGTGTGTGTGTGTGTGTGTGTGCGCGTGTGTGTGTGTGTGTGTGTGTGTGTGTGTGTGTGTGTGTGTGTGTGTGTGTGTGTGTGTGTGTGTGTGTGTGTGTGTGTGTGTGTGTGTTGTGTTGTGTGTGTGTGTGTGTGTGTGTGTGATACGAAAATACTACTAAAAATGATGCCCAAGATTACTCATTTTCAACAATATGACATACGGACTTTATAAAGCATCGGAATGGAGTGTAAAATCATTCTAAAATCAATGACCTGATGACACTAGTAACTTTCCAACAGAACATCAAAGATACAAACAATTTATATTTAAGTTTTATACAACTTTGTATAAAATGCAGGGTTAACCAAACAGTAAATACAAAATCGTTCACATTCTGTACCCAAAAGAAAAAGAAAAAAATCTTCATTCGGTGTTTGAGATATCATTGTCAGAGAAAGTCACCGCATAAGACTCTCACGCCTTTGGAGACTAAGAACGATATATCTCGTGCTGGGATCTATGGAGAATGCGTGTTATATCGCAATCAAATCGTCCCCAACGGTGTAATCTTGTCTCGAAACATCGCGAAATAGTTTATCCGCGAAAAACGCATTACCATCAGAATACACTCGCGCTTGAATACACGAATACGGCGAATATCAAAGTTAATGCTGCTGATGCATAAATGCATAAATAATGTTAACGCGTACCTTGGAGCAAGAAACAAAACAAAACATCATATCAAAAAAAAATCGGCTTACAACTTCACGCTACGACAATCAAGACTTAACGAAAATGAGGTCCAATCTTTAATGCATTGATATCTACTCGTGCTTTTTCGTCGTGGATCAGATATCAGGCCATTACATAGTCATTAAAAAAGTATATAACATGTTTACAAGGTTTCCAAGAACACGACTATAGACTTCCTACGAAATCTAAAATATCCTTATTTGAATTCACAAGTCTTGAGAATACATGTATAAACTTCTTATCAATTCGAGTTCAGAAGCCCTTTTCTTTGTCTTGAACGGTATCGGTCTTGACAATTTCCGAAATTTCGTTATTTCCTAAGATATGGTACACACTTCTATCTTAATTTACACAATTTTTCGTCTGGAATTACCTTATTAGATAAACACAGATACATGTACAAAAAAAGTGGAGTTATTCCATTTCTGTGTAGCACTAACCTGGCAGATTTTGTTTGATACGGTAAGATTTCAGAAATGTGTCATACCGAGAATGAGTGGATATCAATTTACACACTTCTATCTTAATTTACAATTTTTCGTCTGCAATGTCCTTATTAGATAAACACAGATACATGTACAAAGAAAGTGGAGTTATTCCATTTCTATGTAGCACTAA
Source organism: Eucidaris tribuloides (assembly GCA_001188425.1). Classification (NCBI taxonomy): domain Eukaryota; kingdom Metazoa; phylum Echinodermata; class Echinoidea; order Cidaroida; family Cidaridae; genus Eucidaris; species Eucidaris tribuloides. The sequence continues at coordinate 26,800 of JZLH01S0006460.1, read as the reverse complement.
CCTGGCAGATTTTGTTTGATACGGTAAGATTTCAGAAATGTGTCATACCGAGAATGAGTGGATATCAATTTACATACTTCTATCTTAATTTACAATTTTTCGTCTGGAATGTCCTTATTAGATAAACACAGATACATGTACAAAGAAAGTGGAGTTATTCCATTTCTGTGTAGCACTAACCTGGCAGATTTTGTTTGATACGGTAAGATTTCAGAAATGTGTTAACCGAGAATGAATGGATTTCAATTTTTCTCGACTTCATGTTGTTTTGTTTGTGTCTGCGAGGCTGTTCAATTACGGATCAGCATTTTCTTTCTATGACTATGGTAATCTACTAATCTTCTATTGCATAATTGATTTTCGGTAAAGATTAATGCCCGTCTATAATGATCCATTTCAAACTCCTTTAAAGGCCCACTGTCACGGGTCAAATCAACCACCGAGAGGATGAAAACTAGTCTTTAGATACAGGCAAATACTCACAAATGTAGACTGTTGCAGTTCCATAGTCTACAGATAGCAGGAGGAAAATAAATGCTCTATTCTACCACACCACCAGGATTTTTCTGTTGCATTATGGGTAGCATTAGTGCCCCAATTTTAAAATTAGGGTCAAAAGAGGGCGTTTTCCATTCTGTCGTGAGACAGATGGAGCCATTTAAAAAATGTAGAGCTTGCTTTTGAACGTACAATGTATTGAAATTACTGAAAAGACAAACATACTTGATTAACATGCTAACAGTGATGATAATTTGGCAAAATAACGTAATCCAGTTCAAAAAGCCTCGTATTCCAAATGCGATCGTCATGCAATTCATGCCATTTCGTCTGGGAATTTTTGTATACTCTCCTAAAGATGTCACTTGAGCCTACTGCTTGGGTGGCCATTTCTCTCAAAGGCTTCGAAAAATGTAGCTTTATTTTTTTTTATCTTCAAAGTGACGAAATACGATACCAATGCTTCTTCAAAAATGGATGTCCTTGAGGTGAGTAACGCGAAAACCAAACTCTAGATACAACACGCACACACGCACGGTTCGCTACGTCCAGTAAGATTACGTCGGTGTGATAATCGCAAAAAAGATGAGAAAAAGTAGCATGTCAGTATTGAATTGAATACATCAATGTTAGAAGATATGATTTTTTATTCATTTTCATCGCCGATGCCCAAAGAAGTAAAGGTGATGGTTTAAGACAAAGTTGTAAATGACCGTATAGACCAAAGATACGTGGTAGATTGAATGTCTAGTGACGGACGCATTGCTAGAAGTACACTTAGCTTTTATGTCACATGAGGCAGTTTTCTCGGAAAAATCACGACAACTACAATCTGGGGGGAATGATGACGCTTATTACGCTGCTTTTATTTTGATACCGACTCCGCTGGCGTAAATCAGGAAATTAAGCGAAAGAGAGTCGACCACAAACACGGATTAATTGGTACCTGGGACGTCACAGTCTTGCTTATATTTTTTGATAATACTTTGACATCGTTCGTACTAATTTAACACCATGCAGACAAAACGGTTTCCATGAAATGTGACCTCAAACTTTTAAACAATTGCTCATTTACTTCTTTATATTTTCAAATTAAATATGTATTTCAAACTATTCGTGTCTATTCCCAAGTGCCAATGGCAAGGATTCCATGACGATAGTTCTTGAAATTATGCTATAAAAGTACATGTATATTGACGTCCTGTTCTGTATTATGAGGAATTAAAAGGCAGTTTACTCTTGATGAAAAACATCACAGGTCAAACATATTCAGGTCTGTTGCCAGCCCTATTGACATAAACTTGAATCATGTTCGTAGAGATTGCTGTCTCGTATCCGAATTAGTTTAATGGGATCCGATATCCGAAAACAATTTCCGGTTCCGGAGCGAAGGTAAGTACACCATAATTAGACAATTTCAGAAATACCATGGTTCTCTGGCGGCACTATGATATATTAGAAAGATTACAAGACAAAAACATCACGCAGACCTACTAAAAATAACGTACCGGTAACGATATAATTAAATTGTCCTATGTCTACGGTACCATTTTTTTTCAAGTCACTGAACAATGACAACCTAAAACATTATCGAATGTGTCAAAAAAGATCCCTGTAATCAATTTACCTATCGATGACAAGTTCTTGAATGTTTTGGCAGTTCTTTTGTTTGCAATGTGTTCGTAAATACTCGATCTTTAAAAGCATTTTCATACTAGACAGCTAGACTCATGTTGAATGTAGGTAAGATGTGACAAGTACCGCTGAGTTTTATCCTGTCACTTACAAGTGCTTTGATTAGAGGATACTTGACATAGTACACTGCAGGTTAATTAAAACAAAACAGTGGTATAATCAAACAAAGATGAAAGCAAATATCCTACGCACATACGCAAATTACTGTGATTAACATCCTTCTTCAAAAGACAAAGCACGCATGATGAAGTTTAAACATTGAAGGAAAACTCTCGCGAGAGAAAGTGCGGTACGCGGGTCAGTGGTTAATGTTTGAGTAGCGCTGATTCAAGAAACTGCACAGACCCCCGTACTTCAGTTGCACTAGCTAACGCAAGGCAGATTGATCTCCTAATCAGCACTCACATTAGCTCGCTGACGGTACGGTAAATTATACATAATGCAATGCCTGAAGTATATTGAATCAATTGTTTATGTGTGTGTTTACCTTGTTGAGCCACAGTGTTCACCACTCATGTGTCATCATGTCGGGTTTAATCATTTGTGATTCCCGACAGGTTACTGACATTATAAAGCTAAGAGTAAACACAATTAGAGTTTACACAAAAAGGATCAATAACTAGTATACACATTGGGCTTCTGTGGAGAATAGTATTTAAACTCTCAACAAATCAACCTTGCTTAAAAAATTCAGCAATGCATACATAAATAGATAGATAAATAAATATACAAATAAGTAATTACTTTTCCAGTAAGGTCATTTTTATTCCACTATACGAACATGATAGCACAGAAAAGGAGGAGCAACAAAAACCGTGTTTTTGTTGGGGGGGGGGAGAGACAGACCAAATCCATTAGAATGGAATCTTTAGAATATCTAAAATCTTTGTCAAAAAATAATGACACTTGGTCAAGAGTTTTCGTCACACGATCCTTTCTGCGACTCAAGGTTAAAGCCCAAGTATAGTTTTGGTCAATCAGACAAAATTTTGGTCAATCCGTCACAAAGTATTCTATTGTCACCCTAGACATCAGAAAACAACATCATACCTACTGAAAATTGTTTATAGTGACAAATTATGAGAGCATCTAGCGGTATGTAGATTACCTATGGGAAATCTCGGGTCCCCCCCCCCCCGGAGATTTCTCATTTTGAGTAATTTCTCAAAAATGAGAAAGTTTCAGAGTGAGCAATTTTCAGGTTATTTTAATACCCAGAAAATTATGGGGTTTTTTAGATACACCTATGTCATCTATTGAAATGGATCACATAGGTGTATCTCAAAAAATAATTGCAAAGAAATGCACTATTTTTTAACTATTTACCAAAACTATATTTGGGCTTTCAGATCATATGGTCATGCCCTATGCAGAACTTATAGCATTTGGATGGTACCTATCAACAAATGAATTCTGGATTGCTTTACAAAAATGACCCAAATATATATATAAAAAAAAAAAACTACTAAACATCGGGCAATTCTAGCATCATTTTTCTTCTAAAACGATTCTGCTACTAATCCCAGTACTAATTCTGATACTCTGGTACTAGTGATTTGTGGGCATGCACGTAATTGTGTGTGTGTGTGTGTGTGTGTGTGTGTGTGTGTGTGTGTGTGTGTGTGTGTGTGTGTGTGTGTGTGTGTGTGTGTGTGTGTGTGTGTGTGTGTGTGTGTGTGTGTGTGTGTGTGTGTGTGTGTGCGTGCGCGTACGTGTTGATACTTGTACTAGTCACTGTCCTTGTTTGTGTATACACGTGTTTCCAAGTGGTTCCAGAGATCTTAGTCCTCAACTAAGAATATTGCCTTCTTAATATTCTCACATTTGACTATATAAATGTTTAAATTGATTTGTTTTGTTTCCTTCCAATGCCGTTAATTAAAACGAAATATTGATGATACCACCAACGAAGATATCCGATTTCGAGTATTTAATCAAAAGAATAATTTAAAAGAAAATATGTGTGTAACAAGTCTTTGGTTTAAATATGCAATTTTATTTCATATTACCACAGAAAATAACACAGTACAGATAATAATAATTGTACAAAATCAGCCAGAACGTGATTTCTTATGCCAAAGTTATTTATATTTTGTTCATGACAATAAATATTCAATCTTCAATAAAGATTACAAACTTCAAATGGAAATAATATTTAAATGTCCACTATCGAGACATATTGGAATACCGCCATCAATCGAGTCAAATTTCTACCAGGGGGAACCAATGCTTCCCCTAAATGTAAACTGTCTTGTTTGTGTGGTAAAATACAACATTCGTTTACTCTCTTCCAGTCTGTATACACTTGTTCCATTTTGAGGAGACGCCGCTTCGTCCTCCACAGCTTGGAGGGGGGGGGGGCTTTAAAATATATAAATAAAAGATTGGTATTTTCGTCTATGCATTTATGTAGTTCAGGAACAGCTATTAAACTGGGTTTCATGCTCTAGATACCCCCCCCCCCGCTCTCCCCTCCCAAGACCCAGCTATGGCGCAAGTCACATTGTCGAAATAGAACAGGTGTGTTCTACGCCACAGCAACTATTCACATCCATGACTATGTGACTCAGATGTCTTGGGACTTTCGCACACTACACGATCGGTTACGATCCGATTTTGGCAATATATCGCAGTAGCATTAATATGGGCATTTTAACAAATAAGGGCCTATTTGATTCAGGTTCAATACAACGATAATATGAATACTTAAAGGCAAGCTTCACCCTGACATCAAGTTGGTTTTAATAAAAGCAGAGCAATGAGAGAAACATATTAATGAATGTTTGGCGAAAGTCCTCCAAAGAATAAGAGAGTTATACGGTTTCAAAGTTTTACATTTGTGACGTCACATGCGAGCAGTTTCATTATGTCATGTGATATAAATTCCATAAAATTTCCATTTTCTCACAAATTTGAAAACGAATTTACCTGTGCATTCAATATATTATCAGAAACATTATTTCACACATGCTTCTATGAAAAAAATCCATTCAATTATCATGAACCATTAAGAAAGGGCAATTTACGGAATTTATACATGTATTACATGACCTATGGAGAGCTGCTCGCATGTGAAGTCACAAATTTAAAATTTTGAAACCTCATAACACTCGTTATTCTTTGGTGGATTTTCGCCAAACTTTCATCAATATGTTTCTCTCATCGTTCTGCTTTTATTAAAACCAACTTGATGTCAGGGTGAACCGAGCCTTTAAAATGCGGGGGTTTTTTGTGCGCTGCTAGCCTTGAACCCGGAGTCAACTTCTTTTCAAATCGTACACAATTGTACGACTTCTTTCACGTCACTACGATTCGGAGCCGATTTGGCTTTTCCTCCAACTAGAGAGCTCGAAACGTGCCATATTTTCGATCTTACTACCTGTTTGACTATTCAGAACCTTAATAAACAAATTGTGATGTCTTGAATATTTATATCAAACCCTATTCTATTTTCTTCCGAAATCGGATCTCAGACCGATCGTGTAGTGTGTGCTGACCCTTAACCCGTTCTCTACGGGAACCGGATAAGCCATGTATTAACTCTATAGGAATTACGGGTCTTAGATCCAATGGGTTAACACCTCCCTGGTTGGGTTTCTCCTTGACGGGTCGGTGGAACATTAAAGTGGAATGAAACCCAGACACATTCCTGCATTCAGAGATTACAGAACAATGCAAGAAGGAAATTAGTGAAAGTTTGAACAAATTTTTTTGAACGGTTCAAGAGTTATGTTTGTTCAAAGTTTATTTGATCCTTGTTATGGAGGATTGTTAAATTGGCAACTCTACCAGCTTTTTAGATGAAAGTGTGGAGAACTCTCCATTGGTTTCACTTTTTATCAAATATCTGATTTGGTCTTGCTTGTTGTGCAAGTATGTCCGAGCAAAAATGATTCTACATGTTTTTATGAAAGAATTTAGATACTTTCTAAACTGATACTTCAGAAAATTGCAAATTATTGAAAAGTTGTGTACAAATCGAATGGGAAGTTCTCCACACTTTCATCTGAAAAGTGGGTAGAGTTGCCAATTTAAGGATCCTCCATAACAAGGATTAAATAAACTTTGAACAATCATAACTCTTGAACCGTTCAACCAAATGTGCTCAAACTTTCACTGTTTTCCATCTTGTATTGTTATGTACTCTATGAATTCAGTAAAATGTCTGGGTTTTATTCCCCTTTAAGAATGTAGTATAAATACAATACAACAATGATTACTATGGTAAAGGAGATACTTATCTAGTTACCAATTGTAATTCCGAAATTAATGTTTCCCTCAGTGGCATAATAAGCTAAATCATTTTTATGGTCAGAAACGAATGATCCAAATTACGTGGGGGTCGAAAACGATCACACACACACACACACACATTTATCAATATAAACCTCTCTGTACCATGCTCAAATTTCATTTGCGGTCAAGTGACCCCCAACCCCCTCCCCACCCCATCTGACGCCAGTGATTTCCCTTGCTGTAACACTATAATAGCTAACGCTAACCGAGTAATGGTCTCAAAGGCCTTTTAATCTACATGTAGAATACATCACACTACAAGCTCTGTTGCATATGTAATCGATACATTTTCCACTTCATATTACATCATACGTGTATCAGCTATATATACTTATGATGATATCTTTTTTCGCGAAGTGTTTTACGCTGCAAGACGTATCATCATGTATCAAACAAGGTAGGAAGTACGTCAGATTCAAGTAAACGTGGTAACGTACTGTCTATTATTCTGAAGTGTGTACCTGTTTATTATCCTGAAACGTTAAACGCTGAAGTAATCGATATTCGAACGGTAACACGTGATACTTCCAAATACCCCCATCATAAAGGAGAAAGTGTTTCATGTTTTCCTGGTAAACACGTGTGACATATGTGACGTCACTTTAGGAGACGAACACGATATAAAATCTGGGACGTATTTCATAAAGCTGTTTGTAAGTTACGCATGACTTTACGAATGACTTGAAATATGGTAAAAGCCAAATGTGATTCGGAATCTACTGAAATCACATCTGCTAATGTTTAAATATGTAAATTATTTAACAGGTATTTTAACGCAAAATTTATTTTGGGGAAAACTCGTATTGACATTACTCACTTTAAAAAAAATGACGTGACAAACTGTTGGCATTTTAGTTGGCACTTCATATTCGAGTCGTTCTATAGTCATGCGTAAAGTCATGCGTAACTTTACGAACAGTTTTGTGAAACAGGCCCCTGAAGTAAAATAGCACGTGCGTATCCACTTTAGAAAATCCAATACATACTAGCCAACCTTGAATCCTAAGACATAGGGACAAAATGGGTTAAAATTTGAAAAAACAGGGACATTCTTATATATCCTGCACATAACTAGAGACAAATATTCTCACAAATAGCCACATAATTTGACACAAGGGTAAACGGTATGCATTCTTTTGCCAAAAATTGGGAAAATTCCTATAAAATATGGACAGTGGACAGATCTGCCAATGTGATACAGTGTATCTGTATTGGACACTACCTACAGGCCAAGTTCTTCAACTGGTAATGTTTATGTGGTATGCGCACATCATATCAGATAGGCGTCAACTACATCTTTCCACAAACATCGCAAAGAAAATGATAATATCGTATATCCCTCGATAGATAACGCAAACATTCAAAAAGACACAAGCACACAGTTTCAATGTGGAAACAATCTAACGGATTTGTATTGTCTTCTTAAGGAAGAGAAAGGTAGTCCCCACTCTTCCCTTTACTATTTCACAAACAACCACCCGATTTTTACCCATTATTAAACACAATCACCAGCTTGAGGGCCCAACGGCTTGTTTCGTTTTTATTTTATCTTTCAGCTCACCGTAAATCGTATAGATGAGCTCATCGATAAATGCGTCAGTTTTCTTTATCTTAAACTGCGTCCACGCCTAACCAAGACTGAACAATGAGTCGCTCTTTACAGTTGCCAGATTTCCGATTATCAAAACGCCAAATTACACGCCAAACTCAGTAAAAAACAAAACCGCTAAATTTGCATTTGATGCATTTCATGGTCAGCATAGCCTAGATGTAGTTAGAAATAATGTTGTAATCCATTTATAACACCTTTGAAACCTCTGCCGCAGCCAAAAATTTGAGTGCCGCTGTTTAAGCGTAGTCACATTTTACACATGAAGTACACGTGCACCGCTACTTTTGGACCAAAGTGGCACCTATTTTACTGAAAATCCTCTGAAAATCGGGTTTTACAATGAGTTTTAGGTCTGCCATTGTAAAAAGCCCCCCAAAAATGCCAAAAGGCAGTTTGACGTGCACTTTGAATTCTTCAATGCCAAACCATATCAAAAATACGCCAAATTTGGTGTTTTTGGCGTTAAAACCGCCAAACTGGCAATCCTGGCTCTTTGAGGTACCTAACAGCGTTCATCTATCTTCCGTCGAAAAATTCGTTTAAGGAAGATACAGCCTTACTCGTCTCACGAACGGCCCTCTGTACGTCGGCTTCCGTCATGACTTCAGCATACCCCAGATGACCACTGACCTCGCGATTCGGCTACCTGTTTATCTCGGCTTAATGACATCACCAATGACGTATCGGTTTGTTGTTTTCTCGCCGCTCCATCAACGTCGGCGGTTTGTTTTCGTTCCATAACGGACAGTCCATTTGCGTAATCCAACAGATCTGTCGTGTTAGTTAAGGAAGTGTGACGTCACTCTACGTTTGGTGTCCAAAGATCTTTAATTTTCATACCAATAACGAATCAAACTGTTTTACTTCCACTGCACATATTTCAAAATTGTATGCTACATTCAAATTCAAATTTTTGTGACCCAACACCACCATACCCTGATAAAGTCGCACACCCGAAGGTAAGGAAAGTGCCAAATATCGTAATTATGATATGAAAATATGAAGTCGCACAACCCAAGGTAAGGAAAGTGCCAAATATCGTAATTATGATATAAGAATATGAAAGTGAAGTGTCGTCAAAAAATATAAACTTTTATGACTTTCACATGTTGCAAAAGTTTAAATACTTATATTTTTCACCCAAAGTATGTTCCTTCCGATGTTTATGTTTCATAAGACGTGCACCTTTATCGCAGGGTATCGTGGTGACAGGTCACATTGAACGGAAAGTTCATTGACCTTTCGGATTGGCTGTATTGTACACTTAAATTTTAGAAATTTGTTTTATCCAATCTATCACATTTTACATCATATTTTGGTGAATTCATACCTGGGAAATCTTTATTTTAATACTGTAATATCAACTTTGTTTTGTTTATGGGTTTTTGAGAGGTTAGAAAAAACATAATCTTCACAGTGAACCAGATTTTAGCTCATTCCGTACAAACAATACCTTCTGGCAGCGTTCAAATCAGGGAACGGGAATTTCTCTCTTCAATAACGTAATTTCATAGATCACATTTCGAAGAAAATCAACTTTGTTTTGTTTATGGGTTTTTGAGAGGTTAGGAATAACATAAATCTTCACAATGAACTAGATTTGAGCCCATTCCGTACAAACAATACCTTCTGGCAGCATTCAAATCAGGGAAAGGGAATTTCTTACTTTAATAATGCAATTTCATTATTTCGAAAAAAATCGGCTGCGGTTGGTTCATGGGTTTGTGAGTGGTTTAAAATATGATAATCTTCATAAAGCAACTGAATTTTAGCTCATACCGTACGAACAATACCTTCTGGCAGCGTTCAAATCAAAACAACTGTCTTTCAGGAATTGTACCGAAACAGCCAAGAAACAGTGGCATACATTTGTTGCGATATGCCACGAATCATGATTACAGTATTTCATATTAATATGGAAGTTCCATGCGGTCCAAACCCTAATCAAGTAAGTAAAGCTCAGATAGATTCACCTTTGCTCTCAGAAATGTCTAATTTAAGTTGTTATGTAGCATTTTCTATTTTTGTGAACAAATTAATTATCGTTTTTATACTGTCTCAAAATAAACACACCTCGGGGAAGACGCTTACGTGAATTAATGTAACGGAGCTAATACTTACACTGCATTCTTGCAAGGGGGGGGGGAATGTGTGCGGTAAAACCGGTCTCTGATAACTTTTCACTTTTTAAAATCACTTTTGTCATTTTCGGGCTTCACTTTTACACTGGCATACTAGAGACACTGATAGCATATACAGCATGTCTCAATAAAATTGTGCAAGTGAAAATTACCGTCCTTGGGAATGAGAAAATACTGTTGAGACATATTCACATCGATGTCAAGGTCACAGTCTTCGCATTCAAATGCCGTTTATTCTGTTAATTTGCTTGTTTTAATTTCAAGATATGTTCATTTAACGATGAAAAAGTAAAGTAACAATTGTGCCACTTTTACTTTGGCATCAAGATCAATACATTTAGCCTTTCATACTGAACAATTGTTACGAAATTATTTCTAAACCCACAAAGAATATGTTTGCTATTTATTAGCAAGTATGAACAGAGTATTCGAAAAATATCATGTCAATTTCAAAAGTGGCATAAAAGGGTTCTGCCGTCCAATTTGATTTTATGAAAGCGAACTCCTGTAAACTTGTTGGCTGTCACTTGATTTACACGTACAGCGCTATAGTGAAAGTTGCACAACTGTGATTTTAACCCCTTTCATTTGGTGAGCTAAACATAGTCTCGGGATAAAACAAGTCAAATTAAACAACTAACACATTTGGAATCTAACGACTGCGCCCTTGACGTTCATGTAAGCATCATGTCACATACAATACTTTCTAATTCCCAAGGAGCACTTTCACACCTTGCAACACGATTTTTTTTTTTTTTTTTTTTTGGGGGGGGGACCCAGGGGGAGACAGCAGCTGTATCTCAAGCTGTCTCCCCGATCCTCCGAACTAATGACAACATTATTACTTTGTTTTAATTTACGTTTGCTTGTTGAGGCCTTGAAGCTTCTGGCTCATGAACCCATCTTGGACGATCACATACTTGCATAATTAGCGTTGATAGGGGCTCATATTTGAGAGGATGGTGACGCCAATGCTTTTCTACGTTCAGATTTGAATCTGTTTTATTGAACGGAGCATCAACTGCCGACTGTGACAAACCATTCCGAATTGTTAACCATTCCAACAGAATGACCTCAGTGCCTACATTCGTCTTGCAATGTAGTTTGAGCAACTTTGAAGCTATGACCTCTAAGTCCTTGAATTGCCTCCTCATAGAAAATAACGTTTCCTTCTTGACATCTTTACGTCCTGACATTTATCTTTGAAAACTTGTAATCTGATGCTGCTCGTTGTCTTCGGTATTCAAGGGTTTGAAGAGCTTCAGTGCTGGCAGGTCTCTCTGGGTAAACTTAGATGGCGTATTGTGCCTCCTCTGTTCTTGCTCCTGTACTTAGAACCAACCTCCCTTTCCACATTCGTGAAAACTCCTTCTCCTGGACAGCATTCAAAACACTCCTTAAGAACTCACACTTTCCAGTAATCCGACAACGATGAAAAGCATTTTTTGCCTGCCAAATTTTAATATTAATTTACCAAACTGCAAAACACCAAACAGCATCCGATAACGGAGGACAGGGGACGACAATGCCGAAAAAACAATTTTTGCCTGCCAATTTTTGTTTTACTAAGGCCAAGATCAAGAACAACTGGTGGGGGGGCGGTGGACGAACATTTTCTGAAAAACAGTAAAATTCCCGGTCATTTTAATAACTGAACAATAGGGGGGGCGGTCGCCCCTTGCCCCCCCGCATCTCCGTCCCCCTCCAACCCCCCCCTGCTCCCCCGCACACCCTCCCTATGTGCCGGGCCCCCCCACCCTCCGGGAACCCCCCCCCCTTGGTGGCGTCCTGAGAGGGCCGGTTTACTTATTATCGACTAGGTTTGCTTATAAACAGTGTATTAATAAATAAATGTCAAAATATCAGTGATGAAAAAAAGCGAAAAGTCCTGTGAAATTTTTTATATGTGGTCGATATGTCGCTGGCATGGTCTGTTTTAGTGGCAGCAAGGAAAACTGACGTTCAAAAGGATACAATTGAATCTCGGCCGGATTTTCGATAGCTCCGTCTGTACAAAAGCTGAAATAAGTATGAAATGTACAACTACAATCAAAAATGTTACACACATCAGGTATAGAAAGAGCATCGTTTACAGTTTTGTATAAACGTAATTGATTTTCTATTGATTCTTACGGAATCGGCAACGTGTCTATAACAGAGGAAAGCAAAGATGGGGCAAATAGAAAGATCTGATTACACTTTGAACTTTACGATATTCTGTACAGTGTATGACGTAGCTGTACGTAATCATTGAAACATCAAATCAAGTCATCGAAATCAAATGAATGCTGCTATCAAGCTAACATCTGAAGTGTACAGGACAGACAACGAATAAATAAATGTGCTAATGTAACTTGCTAACCATCGTTACTGACATTTTGATTAATATTAAAGTGTTTTTAATACGATCAATGATCTCATTGTCAAATGATGCATGTCTCAGATGTTGAGATTTTGATTCTGCATGACTGCGCTACGGTATTTCAAATATGGTTTGATTCGATAAAAAATGTTTACTTATCGTCAGATACATTACACTCATGGGTGGCTTGCTTGCTTGCCTAATGGCGAAGCCGTTGTTCAGAATTGCTTCCACACCGCAATGTTTCCAGTCAAGCAAAACTGTCACAACCTGTCCAGGAGAAGGAGAGGAGGAGGGAGGAAGGAGGAAGGAATGAGAGAAAGAAGAAGAAGAAGAAGAAGAAGAAGAAAAGAAGAAGAAGAAGAAGAGGAGAGGAAGAAGGGAAGGAGAAAGGAGGAAAGGAGGAAGAAAGAGAGGAGAAGAAGAGGAAGAGAAGAAGGAGGAAAGAGAGATAGAAGAAGAAGAAAGAAGAAGAAGAGGAGAAAAAAGAGAGGAAAAAGAAGAGAATGAAGAGGAAGGAAAGATAAAGAAGAAGAAGAAGAAGAAGAAGAAGAAGGAAGGAGAGAGGAGAAGAGAAGGAGAAAGGAGAGAAGGAGGAAAGAAAAGAAGAAAAAGAAGAAGAAAAGAAAAAAGAGAAGAGAAGAGAAGAGAGAGGAGAGGAAAGAAGAAGGAGGAGAAGGAAGAAGAAGAAGAAGAAGAAGAAGAAGAAGAAGAAGAAGAAAAAGAAAAGAAAAAGAAGAAGAAGAAGAAGAAGAAGAAAAAAAGAAAAAGAAGAAGAAGAGGAGATGATGAAGCAGAAAAATGAAGGAGGAAACGAAAAAAGAAGAAGGTGACGAAGAAGATGGGAGGAGGAGGAGGAGGAGAAAAGAAGAAAAGAAATACAAAGGAGAAAGAAAAAGAAGATGAAGGAGGAGTAATAATAAGAAGAAAACAAAATTGTAGTAATAATGGCAATTATGATAGCTATTAATAATTACGAGTAGTAGACGTAGTAGACGTAGTAGTAGTATAAATCATTATCATTATAAGAATCATCGTCATTGTAAGTCAATAACAAATAAATACATGAATAAATAAATACTTGATGCATTAATAAAACAAGGATAATCAACACGAATATCCACATGTTCCCCTCGTCTTTGTCTCGCAAGATATCTATCAATATGACTATAAGACCGTCCATGACGGACGGGATGTACTTTTGCATAAATCATACGAGAGGATTTACCTGGGATTTAATGAATAATTGATCAAGGCATGTGTCTTCTTCTGTCGTGAAATCTCGAGATGTAAGGACTGCCGCCATTAATATTTAACGTAATTGTTTTTCCTTCTTTCAGTTAGATATATGATAAATTGAAAACATAACTGACAACGATGTTGTTAATGTTAGTATAAAAATCGAAGAAAAGAAATAATGAAATAATGACAAAATATATATCAATTCAAAGTCATAACAGAAATAATATTTGAATAACAATTAAAACAATAATAATAACAAGAGAAAAATAACAATATTAGCAGTAATAATAATAAAATACTACTTCCACTAAACTACCACTACTTATAATATTGAAAAGATGATGATGATGATGATGATTCGTTCTACGATAGGACGAATACCACCCATTTTTTCATGTATAATGTATATTTTGTAAAACGCTTAGAAACAAAATGTAATAAGCGCTATATAAATGTTAATAATATTAATAATAATAATAATAATAATAATAATATTAATAATAATAATAATAATAATAATAATAATATATATTATATTATTATCATATTATTATTATCATTATTTATTATTATTGTTATTATTAAATAAATATTATTATTATTATTATTATTATTATTATTATTATTATTATATTATTATTATTATTATTATTATTATTATTATTATTATTATATTTACTATTACTATTATTATTATTGTTATTAGTTACATGTATAAGAAAATACCTTATCCAGGCGTCACAGTACATGTATTATACTGTGATATATCGTACATAAACAGAGAGGACAAGATAGTTTAAAAGTAAGACTACACAACCCCGCTGAATAATCGTGGCTCAGTACATGTATGTATACATGTACAATACAAAAAGATACAAACGGTACTAAACAGATTCACTTCATCCTACATGAAGAAACTAATAGATATGATACAAAATAAACACGGTATGATGACGCATCTTGAAAATCATAAAGTATTGCTAAGTAACTGGGCGAAAAAAAAACCCACATTTATAGATTCCAAAGGTAAACGCACTCCTATCTTTTACACCCAAGTACGAATGTATTACTTTTGTAGTGCTAATTTTGAATATAATTTCAACCTACACATTGATGGTTTAATTCACTTAAAGAGGCAGGGAAAAGGAACGCTAATGGCAAATTTACAGCTGTTATTTTTTCTCTATCATAAGTTTGCATAGTTTATCTGTAATTTATTTATTTTGACGCTCTAGACATCGATACATTTTTGCAATCTTCCATTATAAAAGTAGGGCTCGCGAGATTTCATAATATCGACTTCCTAAAGCAAATATGACGGGGAATAAAATATAGACCAACCACGGTGTGTTGATTATAACATACAATTATCATAAATTACTAACGAAGTTCTTATTTCACCGCAATGCTTAAAGCTTCTAGACCACAATGACAGCTATTCCCTCCTCAAGATGGGTTTACTAGTTTGAATATTTTAGCGAAAACCATTTCCCCGTCTTTGGTGGAAAAACAATAAACCTATATCAGCTTTATTAATTCAAACATTTTTTTAATCACTGATGCCGATGATATATTTCAGATTTCAAGAGCATACATTTAAGGCACCAATAGTGCGTATGAGAAGATAGCCCCTTAAAAAATTGATGACGTAATATCTACGTAAATCATGACTTGTGCAGAAGGCTATCACAAAAACTAGGTACAACTTTTAAGTACTGCGTTAGCAGGTCAAACCTACTAAGAGCAGCATCAATGCAACCTAACTGTAGTTCACTCTGAAAAACACGCAGTCAGACGACTAAAAAGGGGGTCTGTTTGAGGAGGGGCAGATCCAAAACGGATAAGGTTTGACCAGGAATTAGGCCAGATTGACCAGGAGTGTTCATTTCATTAACGCCCATGTGTAGTTTCGGGGATTTTTTTTTATTTGGAAGCTTTATGCCCAAAGGTCATATCACACTAATAACAGATTCTCAATATCTTTCGGGGTTTTTTTAAAATAAATTAATGAAAAATCTCGGGGGACCCCGAGATGATAAACTTCACACCTTATTAACCCTTTGGATGCTATAATGTAAAATATAGTCGAAAATCTCGGGTGTACCCCGTAATCTGAAGGCCCCCCCCCCCCGAGATTTTTCATTAATTACTCTAAAAAAAAAAAAGCGAAAGATAGTCAGAATCTGTTATTGGTGTGAAATGACCTTTGGCCATAAAGCTTTCAAATAAAAACAATCCCCAAAACTAAACTTGGAGTTTAATCTCTTCGGGTCATGTGCGTAATTTCTTATTTACAGACTTGTAAAATATGCTTTCAGTATTTTGCTTAGTAACTGCACAGTGGACTTTGTGAATCACAACAATGGTGTTGTATTTCTAACACAAAATGTTTTGTAAGTGAATGTTATACCTTCATTTAGTCTAATTCCCAGCCCACATAATTAGGAGGTAATGGCTTTAATCATGATTGAGTGCATTTTCAAACATTATTCGTTTCCCTACATCTGTGTGCCAAAGCATGACAGTCTGCATATTAAAACAAAAACACTGCAGACGCTTCTGAAGAATGAATACCACATATTGATTTAATCACCCAAACTGCAGTATTTCGGTTTTAATGATAATCGAACGCATTTTCAATCATTATTCGTTCTGTACATCTGTGTGCCGAAGCATGGCCGTTTGCATATTCCAATGTATTGCAGACGCTTTTGAAGAAATGATATTACAGATGAATTTAATCACGAAAACAGCACATTTTTTGTGTAACTTAAAAAATTAAGTAAAAACATAGAACAAATAAAACAAGATAATGCCTCCACCACCCTTATAGGGCGAAGACATAAAGCATTGGTTGGAGATGCTGGGAAAGAATTTCCATGCGGTTTATATATATATACACGTATATTTTGGTACCCAGGTGCTATTTCATTCACAAGATTCTTGCACTGTGTCTTTTATACGCATCGCTCGAAGGTAAGTCAAAAGTGATATTTTCGAAAAATGTTGCTCGTACAATGATAAAAATGTGTTTTGGATACGATTTGTTCATGGCTAAATGCACCTATGAAATGCCAGTCACGAAAGTTAATATATTCACTTGTCTAGAAAAATAGATCAATATGGCTGAGCGTTATTAGGTTGTATAACTTACGGTTTGTCTGTTTTTTGTGTGTGACGTGTGTGTGTGTGTGTGTGTGTGTGTGTGTGTGTGTGTGTGTGTGTGTGTGTGTGTGTGTGTGTGTGTGTGTGTGTGTGTGTGTGTGTGTGTGTGTGTGTGTGTGTGTGTGTGTGTGTGTGTGTGTGTGTGTGTGTGTGTGTGTGTGTGTGTGTGTGTGTGTGTGTGTGTGTGTGTGTGTGTGTGTGTGTGTGTGTGTGTGTGTGTGTGTGTGTGTGTGTGTGTGTGTGTGTACTGCTGGCCTGCAGCAAAAACCTGAAATATAGGCTCAGCTAAATATGGATTCGATTACAATAATTTGTCCTTCTTTCGTTATCACCCACGGCTAGTTGTATAATTACGAACTCGCTCATTAGCAATCTTGCACCTGATAGACACGAATGGTGACGGTGTTTACCTTCAGGTCGACATCGAGTAAATTAAACAGAATTTGGGCAGCGTCACTCTTGGTGAAGGTTTGACCTTTTATTTTCCAAACACAACATCAGCTCCCCTCCCCCTACCCCCTATAAAAAAGGACAAAACAAATTATTCGGGGGATGCTGTCATACATTATACAGATAAATACATCACAAAAGGTGTGATGCTCTGTGTACATTGAATTAAATCTTTAGTATCAACATTTACCAGCAGAATTAACTCTAACTAGAGCAGTTAGACTGCACTCAGTCGATGGGTATGCTTCCGCAGTCGGCACTCGCCGCAATTTTATTCAAAAGCCTTACATGTACCCATGCATGTCCCCTATTTGATTAGAAATTCATAAAGTTACCTTGGTAATGAGACCAAGTAAGGTTTTTTTATAAGTCCTTGTGACCTTTGACCTTTGAACTCCAAAATGTAATCACTTCATCTGTGCCTCATACTAAGTACTTGACCCTAGTTACATTGATATCAGGCAAACTCCTTTCGAGTCATCATGGTAACAAGCCCAAATCAGACATGTATGAAGCCTTGTGACCTTTGACCTTTGACCTTTCACCTCTTAAATCTCGTCAGTTCATTGGTGCCTTATAATACACACTCCACCCACGTTTCACCAAAATCCAATAAGCCATTCTTAAGTTATTGCATTAAAGACAACAAGTATGGGGTCTCGTGACCTTTGACCTTTCAACTCTAAAATGTAATCAGTTCATTGTTGCCTTATAATACATACTGCATCAAAGTTACATCAAAATCCGATGAGCCGCTCTTAATTTATAGTGGTAACTAGCTCAAATCAGACATGTATGAGGTCTCGTTGAGGTCTCTTTGACCTTTCAACTCAAACATTTAATTAGTTCATTGGCGCCTCATAATACATACTAGTACTTCACCCAAGTTATATAAAAATCCGGCCAGTTGTTTGACCTTTCAACTTAAAAATTTAATCAGTTCTTTGGTGCCTCATAATACATACTTCACCCAAGTTATATAAAAATCCGGCCAGTTCTTAATTTATTGTGGTAACGAGTCCAAATCAGACATATATGAGGCCTCGTGACCTTTGACATTTCAACTCCGAAATCTGATCAATTCATCGGTGCCTTGTAATACATACTCCACCCAATTTACATTAAAAATCCAACCAGTCGTTCTTACGTTATCGCGGTAACGAGAACCGGTAACGGACGGGCAACCCGAAAACATGATGCCTCCGGCAACTT
Organism: Eucidaris tribuloides; assembly: GCA_001188425.1. Lineage (NCBI taxonomy): Eukaryota > Metazoa > Echinodermata > Echinoidea > Cidaroida > Cidaridae > Eucidaris > Eucidaris tribuloides. The sequence goes on along the minus strand of JZLH01S0006460.1, from coordinate 8,127 downwards.
CGTGGCGGAGGCATAAAAATTACGTAATTTATCAACACTTAGTTCATCAGCTCGGCCTGGGTCACCAAGACAGAGAGTGTTGCACTTCAGCTTAAAACTCACTCAGATTCTTGTAACCGCTTGTGATAATAGCACACGATCAGGAAACGGCTATACGAAGTAGTTTTAGGATTATAACTCCCATACTTTGCTAAAGGTTCTTAAACGGTAATTCCTTCTCTACATGGTGTATATTCGTAATATTATTTTTACGCATGCAAAAGAGATGCCCTGCCTTTAAATCATATTAGATGAAACAATCATTGGAGAACTGACCATCGTCGTATAATGGATGGACAGTATTTTTATTTATCATTATGACGCCATGAGTGGGGTGTACACGACATCTACAATCCTTGCCATACACATGCATGCACGCTTTACAATAGTAGTAGTAGTAATATAGTAATAACAGTATCATCAGTATTATTACTAGTAGTAGTACTAATTACCACTACTTGAGTAAACTAAACATTGTGAGTTAAAAATAGGCCTATACCCCATCAATACTTTTACTCTACATGTCCTTTGTTTGACCTTTGAGACAATATTGATTGACAGAGACCAAAATAAGTACATGTTTTGCTTTTCTTTTCATAATAAATCATAATTGTTTTTGCAGAAACGAAGAAAATATCGGCGAAATTCTAAACAACATTTTCGCAAAAAAACAAAAACAAACAAACAAACCGGCATCACCCAAAATTTGCCAGTGTATACCACTGAAAGTCTAGCGGCCAAAAGTACAGTAAATTTAAATGTTATGATTATGTAGCTAATCGATTTCCCGTTCCTGCCTGTATATTTATATAGGTTCTTTGCTCCGTTTGATGGGGGGAAATCCTATATATGGGCAAACATGGGAACCTATGCCACGCACATTAGCATATTACCTGAGCATATTTTTCGAGCTATCTCTGAATCGATGTCCTATTTTTTGAACCCATCGCTTTAATTACGTGCTGACACATTTTCCTTTCCTTCTTTATTCGACGGGTTCGGGTAGGCAAGACTACGGGCTGTTACGATGTTGGAAAATAATGGACGCAAATACCTCAAAAGATTGCATCTTCCGCCTGTGAAAACTAGATCACCAAGTCAGACTTTTGCACTGGGCAGACTATTTACATAGAGTCAGTATTGACTTGAAGAAAAAAAATGAAAACATGTAAAATATACCTTCAGCAGTGTTTTGACAAACGGGAACTATTTTCTGATGAATGATACGTGAAAATAAACCCTCGCGTGGAAAGAGTATTACTTAGCAAGTACGTGAGTACATAGCTTTATATTAAGAACGATACGAAAAGTCAAACTACGCGTATTGTTTTATCGTTTATTTCGAAAAAGCTAAGAGCAAAAAAAAAAATATGAGCAATCGCCGATACCTGACACACAAATATTGGTTTACCTTCGGTATTTCGTTTCCACGTCAGTGCACTTTAATGAGACAAAGTGGGCAATTTATGACACATTATGCTGATAACGTCTATATTGTACACACGCTAAAAACGTCACATCAATCAAAATGTTAAAATCGAACCTTTTTTATATAGATCTTGGGATAACAATGCGAGAAAACGTTTCCCCTCTTTTAATTTTAGTCCACCGTCTCCAATCTCGCGGACAGGTCCGGGATAAATTGATGCCCGTAATGTAACCGAACACCAACGTTGTTACGGGCGGATATCGATGATAAATGTTTAATTAGACATACTCAAAGCTGCCATTCTTACAACCCTCATCGTTATTTACAGGCTGAAGAAAACCCCATCCACGTGTCGGAATGGAACTTTTAGAACGAGCAAGTTATAATTTATTGCTCTCTGAAATGGTATTTCGTGCGGTGAGCTTTTTTCTCTGCATTAGTACGATGGCGGAATTTTCACGTTCATCGAATTTTCAGTTGAAAGGGTAAAAAAAGTTAATGGTTCCTAAGAATGAGAATACCCACACTTGCTTATTTTTTCTCTCGAGGGAAAAAAAAGAGTGTTTACACAGAGAGAAACAGGCTGGGGCATTACAGCCGTAGCGTTGCTAGGAATCGCGCGAATGTGTCGCCGGGCGATCGGTGTTAACTTCCACGAGACGAGGAGGAGGAGCAGCGAAGACCGGGAAATAGTAATACTATTGCCCCATCAACGGAATGGGCGATTCTGAGGGTAGCTATCACGTTTTATGACGGCGCGGGGTAAATGTGCGACCATTACACTTACTCGGACATCAAATTGTTTTATGATTGCGTCTTCAAAGGAAAAGGCAGGCGTCAGGCGGCGTAAATCAAACGCAAAAGGCATTACTGCCCGAAGAGTTTGTGCCCCATCGTATTTCCAGTGCCGATGCACGCCCAATCGCTCCGTTTGAAACACGACACCTATTTTTGTTAGTATGGCAATCAATTCATCGATTTTACTACACATTCCGAACTCTCATCTGTAAATAAAGCCATAGAGCAGGCGTGATGTTGTATCCACATTGAGACAGTTGCCGCGCGATACCGCTAGTCTTGCTCAAGACTCGCGATTTTTTTTTTTAAAGAAAAGCGCATGTGACCAAAAGTCAACGGTGCACTTTACAATATAACTAGGCAATGTGTGTAAAAACCTCGGTGAATTTGTGTTAGTAATTCGTTACCGTTAAAATACCCAGGCAAATCAACCCAAATTGGTTGTAATTAACATAAACAAACTTATTTTTAATCTTCGTAAAACCATGGCCCTTACGTTAAAACATTGGAGCAGGAAGGTAAATATCAGTGGTTGGCGACAAATGTCGTACACATTGTATCATACAATTTTAACAATTTAAACAAAAAATGGAGTACAGGTTCATGATTGACATTTTTTTTTTCAACAGAGTTCCCTATTTCGTTGGTTTCAGGGTGAAAGCATATGACATATATATAATAGTATGGGAATAGTTTACTTCAAATTTACGTTGCTATAGGATTGGCAATTTAAACAATTTTCCGTTGCTAGCCACGGCGTTGAAATATTCAACATTGTTTCAATATTCCCAATATTCAACGTTGTCCCACGTATAGATTTCTGTGTTAGTACTTTGTCTGTCATCATCATGATTTGTTAAGAGGTTTTTGTGAAATATGTAGTGTTCTGTGTTTTCAACCACTCTCTTCTATACTGGAGTTTCCTTTTCAGAATACCATCTATTCATAGATAGTTTGAAAACAGCTGGCGATACTAAAACTATGTTGGTCTGCAAGTACTCAATCTTATTTTTCACGGAACAGTCGCTATTACTGCATATACATGTAGTTTGAAGTTCCACACATAATTATTGTGTGTCCCAGATGAACTTCAGAATAGTTTATTGGTGTGTATAGGTCTGACGTGGCTACCTCAATAGTCGCATGGGAGTTTCACCAGACACACATCCGCCCCCTGGAGGTGAACTAATATCTGACGATATCTGGTTGACCTGTTGATGGTTAAACACGAAATAATGATACTAGTGGTTATGGTGCTAAAACTTGTTGCCCCCGACAAAGAATGTCAGGAGGCATATTTCTTTGGGGGGGTGAAGGTAGATGGGTTGTGATTACGAAGTAAAATTGGCTAAACGGGGATGTGTCGCCAACATGGGACTCATTTTCATTGATTCAGTTCAGACATCACCCATATTTCGGACGGAAATGTGTCGCATTTTTGCCTATTTAGGGATTGGGCACAAAAATGGGATTCAAAAAACCGAAATGAATGGGGTTGGGGGAGGGGTGGGGTGGGGGAGGCACAAAATGCCCTCCCTGGAGGGTGAGGCATATTGCAGTAGTTTCATATCTTCTGACGATATGTCGTTTTCAGCCGAATCCCGTGTCAAAACACACGTACGTATATTCACGACGTACAGACAGACACACACACACACAAGGGCACTCACGCTCACCCCACACATACACACACACACACACACACACACAAATACGGAGAAACAAATACATTCAAAAAACCGATATGTATATGTGTGTGTGTCTGTGAGTGTGAGTGTGAGTGTGTGTGGTGTGTGTGTGTGTGTGTGTGTGTGTGTGTGTGTGTGTGTGTGTGTGTGTGTGTGTGTGTGTGTGTGTGTGTGTGTGTGTGTGTGTGTGTGTGTGTGTGTGTGTGTGTGTGTGTGTGTGTGTGTGTGTGTGTGTGTGTGTGTGTGTGTGTGTGTGTGTGTGTGTGTGTGTGGTTTTTCCGAAATAAGTGTACGGAATGTTTATGTAGTTTGCATTTAGTGCTGAATAGGTAATGGATTTGGTCATATATGTTATAACTTCATCTAAAACAGGGGAAATGACTGATGCAAAAAGTCAATACGATTTTTAAACAAAATTACAGACCAAAATCATTATGCACTAACATTTATCTTATTGTACAATACGTACTAAGACGTGAAAATTAATGTAAGGACTCCTTACCATTATATCATGTAAGGAAAGCTCCAAAATGCATACTGTTTGTTAGTCAATGGGTTCCTGATAACGAAAATGCTGGTTTTGACCCGTTGCCTCCAAGATTCCCAAAATCCCATAGAGTTAACACAGGGCACGTCCCGTTCCCATAACCAACGGATTAACTTCTGATGCGAGGAGATACGTTTACAATAGACAGTATACTTCCAATTCCATCATCAGATAGTATTATATATATTACCAGCCGTGTTGTGTGATAAAAACATAAATAAGGAGAGAAAAGCCCCCCCCCCCCCCCATAACAATGTGGTCATAGTCGGGTATTAATACCTGTTCTGCTTGAATGTGTATGTGAGCACGCTCTCTCTATACACACGCGCAAACACACACACAAACACACACAAATACATATACCATACATATAGACACATATATAATCGAAACATGTAGATACACATATAATTCACACATACATACATATTTATTTATTTATTTATTTATTTATTTATTTATTTATTTATTCATTCATTCATTTATTTATTTATTCATTTGTCTTCTTTCTTTTACACTGCAGGGGTGGCCTGTTTAGTTATTCAAAACTAGTTTCCAACGGCACCCTTTTGTCTAACAAATCATTCAGTAAAAATACATAAAAATTCAGTAACATGATAAAATACAAGCAAGAAAGAGTAGAGACAGACGTGTTTTACATTTTGTTGCGCAAGAAGACTTTCCTTCCCGCCCTAATCGATTGCAGGAAGCCAACCCATTGAATCACATTGAATAATTCACACATACATATTTATTTATTTATTTATTATTTCTTAATTTTCTCTTCCTTATTTTACACTGCAGGGTTGGCATGTTCAATTATGTACAACTACTTTCCAAAGGCACCCTTTAGTGTAACAATTCATTCTGAGTAAACGAAAATACATAAAAATTCAGTAACATGATAAAATACAGGCAAGAAAGAGTAGAGACAGACGTATTTTACATTTTGTTGCGCAAGAGGACTTCCATCCCGCCCAAATTGATTGCATGAATCCAACCTAGTGAATCTCGTCTTAAGCGAGACTACGCCAAATCCCACGTGGGCGACTTGTTTGGGTGCTTGGTTTATGTAGTGATGTTCGTGCTTTACAATAGGACGTCAAACACCTACTATACAGTCTGTCTAAAAAAAAATGGTCCAAGTGATTTTTTTTTTATTTCATGAAAATAATATACAACCTATGTTGGGTATTGTCATAAAGCTAAAAGACCATACATTCCAATACAATTTATCTCATTTCATTTGGTTGTGTCGATCGTGAGATACAGTATATTGTTTTTTTTTCTGCAATGATGCAAAATCGCGTCTGTCTCAGTATACTGTATGCGCTATACATATACATGCAGGTTCTGCATATTGTCAAAGTAACCCACTGCGAGTGTGAAAAAGTATTGTGTAATCGTTCAATTTAGCTGAACGAACAGATTTTTCAGATTGTACATTTCAGATTTCCTATTATTTATAGTACAAAGGGGTACATAACTTTGACAAAAGGCCTATTAAATGAATGAGATGTGCAGATCATTATGATGTCAGTGTGAATGCAGTCTAGTAAACAGAAGACATTAACATGTGCAATAGCATTTCAATGCCAATAAGGGTTATTTAGAGTTTAATTTATAATTTACTAGATAATTATTAATAAACATATTGAAAGACAAAATGTCAAAATGCATTTGTTATTTGTTTTATTATTGATTTTTGCAATTCAGTTTTAATGAGTTCTGTAAGTAACAATACCTCCAATACAATTGGCATTATGACCAATACACAAAAGTGGGACAAACGTAATTTTGCCTGACTGCACATAAGTAATCATAACTTTTGATTTATAGAAAGTAAATTAAATGCGGATTAAATTTATCAGAAAGAATACTTATTCTGCTTTCAAATAACAAACACACATACCTTTTGAGAAAAATGCATACCTTGAATATTTTTCTCCCGATTGGACCATTTTTTTTTTTGAGACACATTGTATAGATAGATGGGCGCAAAATGACATCATTCTCCGTGAGCGGCATAAAGAAAAAAAACAGACATTCCCGGCAGGTAATCTAACGGCCTAAATCGGCAACGCAACGGAAGGTGTTGTAATCATCTGCAAATGCTATACGATATGACGTAATTACGCCTTCCGTCAATAGACTTTGGTACATTGCCAAACAATATCTATACATTCCAAATTTTGACTTTATCAAAATAGAAAAGGAAAAATTAATGACAGGCAATGACGTATGTATTAAATCCAGTGAATAATACGTGATTTATTTATGGTACAAAATCTGATAAAAGAGTGAATTCCTCCGTCCCCCTACCTAAGCTAATTCAGAG
>JZLH01S0006457.1:81269-93324 GCA_001188425.1 Eucidaris tribuloides | reverse complement strand
ACGCGACCGCCGGGGTCAGTGGCGTGTATGTTGTTATCGCGGATGATACAACGTGGTCCGCGGTGCTGGCTTATTGCGTCACGTGAAGTCTGCTGTGGATGCTCGGGACCGAGACTAAGTAGCGTAGGGGGGGGATACGGCGTGGTTGGCAAAACCGGTTAGCGAGTGTGACGCAAAGATCTCACTCCCGGGGTGCGGGAGTGCCTGTGGTGGGCGGTTAAGAAAAAAAGAAGAAGATGCCAGGCGTGTGGTGTCCTTCACCGCTGGTGTTACGTGTGTGCGCGTGGGAGAGCAAGCCAGGGCGGGCGCGGTGGGAGGTCGGGTAGGACGGACGTAATGGGCGTCGTTAATGGGGGTGTGGGCTAACCCTGTGTGGGCTAGTGGTATGTTCCGAGTGTGGGTGGGTCGGGATCTCGGCTCAGTCCATATTTTCGAGTTCTTCGGATCAGGGTGGGAGTTGGCGGAGGTAGGTGGGCAAATTCGAAGGTTTCGTGAGTGGCCAGATTCGCTGTAGCGTAGTATCGAGTGGCAGATGCGAGCTTTGGTATGGGCAGATTCGAGTTTCCGTAGTGGGCGAATATTCGAGTCTCGAGTGGGCAAGTTCGAGAGTTTCGAGTGGTGGCGAAAGTTCGAGTAGTCGAGTGCACGCAAATTCGAGTTTCGCGCTGGGAAATTCGAGTTGTCGAGTGGTCAGAATTCGAGTTTCGGGGTGGCAAGATTCGTGGGGGAGTTGTCGAGTGGCAGGTATTCGGACAGCTTTCGAGTGAGCAAATCGGAGTCTTTCGAGTTGGCGCAGATGTCGAGAGTTTCGAGTTGGCAATCGAGTATCGAGGTGGCAGATTCGAGTTTCGGTCGGCAAATTCGACGTTTTCGAGCTGGGCAAATTCGAGTTCGAGTGGCGCAAATTCGACTTTCGAGTGGCAAATTGGTCTCGAGTGGCCGAAATGTCGAGTCGTCGAGTGGCAATTCGAGGTATCGAGTTGGACAATGATTCGAGTTGTCGGAGCTGGCAATTTACGGAGTTCAGTGGCAAATTCGGAGTTTCGGGTGCGCAGAATTCGAGTTTCGTGGGTGGGCAGATTCGAGTCCTCGAGTGGCACAGCATGCGAGCCTCTCGCCGGTAGTGGCAGATTTCGAGTTTTTGAGTGGCAGAGTTCGAGTATCGGAAGCTGGCGCAGATTCGAGTGCGTTCGAGTGGCAGATTCGAGGTTCGAAGTGGCAGATTCGGTTGGGTCGAGTGCGAGATTCGGATAGGTGCGAGTGGCAGAGTCGAGTACTCGAGTGGCCAGATTCGAGTTTCGAGGCTTGGCCAAATTCGGTGTGTCGGAGTGGCAAAGGTCGGAGTTTCGATGGGCAAATTCGAGTGTGCTCGAGTGGGCAAAATGCTCGCAGTATCGAGTGACAGAATTTGCGAGTTTTCGCAGTAGCAACATCGGAGTATCGGGTATTAGCTTCAAGTACATCGAGTGGCAACATCGCAGTATCGAGTAGGCAAATTCGAGTTTTCGGTGGCAAATTCGGAGGTATCGAGTACCGCGAATTCGGTACTCGAGTTAGCCAGATTCCGAGTATCGAGTAGCAACATCGCACGGGCGTGCTATCGAGTAAAAAGGTCCGTATCGGTAGCCAACATTCGCGGTATCGGAGTTAGCAATATGTCGATGTATCGAGTTGAGCAACATCGAAGTTTCTGTGAGTAGCAGGTTCAAGGTATCGAGTAAGCAACTTCGAGTTTCAGTAGCAGGATTCGAGTTTCCGGCGTAGGTCAGATTCGAGGTATTCGATGTAGCAAGATTCGTGAGTTTCAAGAGAGGTAGCCAGTGATTCGATGTTTCCCATAGCATGCTCGAGTTTCTGCTAGGCCAGATTCCAGTTTGTCGAGTGCAGATTCGTAGTTTCAAGTAGCAATTCGGCAGTTAGTCGCAGCGGTTGGAACATCGAGTTATCGAATTAGGGCTTCACGCACGTCACCGCCGCTCTCGCGCCATGCGCTAATACGAAGCTATCTCCTGTCGCTAGCTCTCGCAGATACTCGCGCGCTCCCTAGTGGCAGAATCGTCGCCCACTTCAATAGTATCGACTGGGGTACACCAGCTAACCTCGCATGCGCTATTCTGCCCACCCCGCTCCGCGCTCCCGCTAGTCAAGTTTCGAGTGAGCAACATCGGCCGCTCCTCGCAGTAAACAAATATTCCTGCTTGCGCCTTATCGGCTCAGTAGCTAGACATTCATTCAGTTTCTTGTGTTTGGCTCCCAAGCAGTCTCCGCAAAGACTTGAAGATAGGCACATCGAGTATCGAGAAGCAGACTCGCAGGTAGTCGAGTAGCAACATTCAAGTGATCGAGTGAACAAATTCCCGAGTAGTCGAGGTGGGCCCAACATAAGTATCGCAGTAGCCAGCTTCGAGTATTCACTTCATTTCATTTCCCCCCCCTGTTGCACCCTTGTACTGTCTATTTTTCCGATTCACGACAAAGGGTATAATGTATGTACATCGGTGTATCCTCATAACAGGAGTGATCAGGAACAATAATACCAGCGAAGAAGTAAATTAATAGGGATGCCGGCCATAGACCCGAAGTGACATTAACAATATTATGAATATGCACACCTAATTTCATACCATCAGCACCAGAGACTTATTAATAGACAACAGCCCGAAAGATAAATATACTGCCCCTCCGGTTATCGCGTGAACCATAACTCAACTCATGTCAAAGCTTTTGTAAATGCATAGTATTTGCAGCAGCTTCTCCACATAGGATTAGTGGAAAAAGACAACATACAAATCGAACACGCGGGGAACAAAAGTAAATCGAGCAAACACAAACATCGTGACCTCACATAGTGCGAAAGACGAGGGTAGGAAATTGGGGAAGCCTACTCGAAGCAGAAGGGCTTGTAGGTCTGTAGGCCCCGGCTTGCGTGAGTGGTAGTCTCGCTGATTCGTTCAGGAAGATCCATAGAAACAGTTAATCTAGATTGGACTGATCCGGCGCTCACTATTACCCCGTCTCAACGTCACTACAGAACTCCCCTGCCGGGAATGGTCATTCAAAATAATTGGTGGGCAAGTCAAAAGCCGCTCTCCTCTTAAGCGTAATGCAGAAAACAATCTTTTTGATGACGCGTCAATTGCAATTACATCCACCAGTCAAGGGCATGGTCTTCACTTGTCCAAGATGCACAGTTCTGTTACCCATGTTCGATTGGCTTTTGTTTTAATCGCTGAGATACTGTTCGTACCTTGAAGAACGAAAAGGTGTGAAAATCACAAATGTAGCCACTGTTTACTACAGTCCGAGTAATAGCATCTGGCCTCTTACAGGTACCAGTGACAAGTTGGTGGATTCCCACCGTTTTGTTCTAGTTAACAAGACTATCTCGAGATCAAAAAAGCCCCTAAATTGAACAGAACAACAGCAATTGAAGCTCTATAGACTATTGCCAGTTGGAGTGGTTGAAAACGTAAACAATAATGTACACAATCAGCTATGTTTTAACCTGTCAAGGAGGGCGCCCGCTTTTCACAGTTGACAATTTTCTTCGAGACGTGGTCGCTGACAGTCATGTGTCTCAAAAATCTCATGCAACAATTAGAAAAACGCAGACACCCTCCTTCTCGGGGCAATTAGAAAACCTACAATACAATGCATTATCAACTCTACTCACCCTTTCAAGGGGCAACCGTCTTCTAGCCTTTCAAATACAATTGTATCTGTTCATTTTACTTGTATTTAATCTCGAGATATCATCGTTAGTCAACAACAAGAAGGTAGGGGATCCACAATTTTGCTCAATTTTACTCAGGGCTGGAACTGGTAGCTAAAAGTGGCACCACAATACTCGACTGATTTTTACGCCTTTCTTATTCGATTAACATATGCTTCGAGATTGTGACTAAACAAGCTTAAATTAAACAAAACTACCGCTTCGTATTGAAAGCCTAAGACTACGCGCTTCACGTTGGACGTAAGCATCAGTTACACCAAGGGGCCCGGTTTTCTATTTGCCAGAGTGGGCGGTTTTCCTTTGCACATTTTTTTTTTGAGACACACGGGTATAATGGAACCAATGAACAGGGGACCAATCAACAGAACAGATACAGACAGTGGAGCAGGTGAGAAAAAGAAAAAACTGCAGTGTCGTGACCGGGAGGATATGGAGGGTAAGACAGTGAGAGAGATTACAACGACCATTCGGAAGACTATAAATGCCAGTCTTTCTAAGGGTTTGATGAAATAATAGACTAGCACCGGAACAAAATGCAGGCGAGGTGTAAATGGAAATTATGACCGAGAACTGATGTTGGGGATTATAAATGAATTTGAGACGCTATCACTGACTGTCGGCGGAGGAGTGCAGTCCGAGTAACATAATATTTGTAGAGCAGGGTTTTACAATTAAATAGTTCGTTATATGGCGATTTGATTAAAGATCTTCTTTAAGTTCTTTTAAAGGTCTATCCAGTTTAGCTCCGGCGTATTTTCATGGTGATAAGGAGTTCCAAAATTTGGGTCCACTGTTTTCCGTAAAAATTATGTGCGAATAACGAGTTCGGGTACGGGGGAGATGATCAAATTGCGCTTGTCTGGTGGGGAACTATGGTCATTTGGTCGTTTGTTTGAAAAACTATTGACTGAACATACCTTGGGCAGCTCCTTTCTATTAGGATTGGGAACATTGAAAAACGCCAAGACTGTAGATATCATGCTTTAAGAATACAGTTACTTTTGAAAGGCGGTAGCTCTGTATTGCGCTCTATAGTCGGGAGTGACAAATTCCATCCGCATTGTTTTCTTTTGTACATGTACAGTAATAAAACTCTTTTGCTGGGAGTTTCCCCAGCGCTAAATGCCGTAGCTTAGGTTTTTATGGTAATATAACAGCGATTGCAATATAAAGCGAGTAAATAAACACAACAAAAGAGTAACTACCCCCTTTTTCAAAATACGTGATTAAGCTTTAAATGAAGACACGATGTTTGAGCACAATAATTTTGGGCGAAGGATTGTTCTGCCTATTGATTAATTCCCTCGTAGAGAATGTGGCTTGATCCGTCCAAGTCACTGCCGATGACGTGAGCACACATGTGATTAAAAACAAAAGCTCACTTTTCAAAAGAAAAAAAGTCCCCACTCCCCCCCCTAAGGGCCGGTTTTTTTTCATCTTTTTTTTTTTTTGCGCGCGGGGTTTTTGATGGCAGGATTTGACAACATTCTGTTCTTGGTGACAGTGTGATTACATCGCTATGTTATGTTAATCATCTGATCGCTTGTGATCCCTCTCATATGTCTTTGGCAGTTTTGCATATTTTTCGCTTCGGTGAGCCGATTTAAAGAACGTCCACCCTTTCTTTCGAATTTTGAATGAGGTGTCCTCGGCCTGTTTTATTAAAATCATTAAGTTATGCAAAAACAATCAGTATCTAAATCCGAATTTTTTCTATGACCCTCCATACAGCCAAATGTCACCTATCCTCTCACGATGATTGTTAGCAAACACCTAAGAGGTTGTAGCCATGTCATGGTTGAGCGCCATTGAGCACACTTTATAAATAATAGGAAAATTCATGTATTTACATAATTTTGCGCCATAAGAGATAATGACTCATAGCTGGACTTTTGAAAGTGGCTCATTTTCCACCTTTAATGCCTATGCTCATGATTCATGCATGACCAACGGACCAATCCACCCTTTTCAAACAGGAAGATTTAGGTCAATGGTGTAGGAACACTCTTGCAAATTATTTTGCAACAAACTTGTTTTGTTAAAACTAGTATATGGTATGTTGAAAAAGGGTGCCGGGGTAGTTACTTTTTTTGTGTGTGCTTCTAGAACATTTTGCCTTGTAAATGCCATTTCAATTATATTTATGAATGCCAAGTGTCCTTCGAGATATTTTGCCCAAGTATTTTAGTGTGAGGTTCCATGACTTCAACGCCGTTTAATCCCAGTCCGAGGTTGACAGCCTAAAATTTGCCCGGCTATCTCGCGATATACTTTTATTGCATTAGGTTCGATTGCTCACACATGATCTCTCCGAGGAACTGTTACTAGGCTAGCAATTGCCTACACCAAGCATTATAACGTCGTAGGGTAGACACCAGTAATGGGCTCACGCCCGTTTACACGGCAATAACCTTTTTGTGAAGCAACTCAAGAAGCGCGTTCCATTACTGTGCATACCACACATAGTCCGAATGGCATTAACCGCCCCTTCGCCGCTCGCACCGTTGGTCACTGTGGTATTTATCCTAACGCCCTTCTGGTTCGTATACGACGCATAATTTGCTATTTTTGTAGTCGGGCCCTAGGTTAATTGAGCACGAACGTTGTTAGTTCGTGTATCCAGTCTGTCTGCGCCGTCGGGCATCGCTCGGTGTTTAAGCTCTTGCTTTACGTGCCTGTCGATTAAATAATTTGGATTTCGGTCGGCTGAAAAGAAGCGGAATACTTAGAGCTCATCAGCAAATGCGCAGAATTGTACAACCGTGTGAGGAGCTGTGAGAATCACTTTATATATAAACTGAATAGAAGCGGGAGCCTAGCAGGGAGATCTCCTGTGGAAGCCGCCCGCCCTATTAATGTTTGCATGTGCTTTTGAATCTTTTCGTGGCATTTTGTGGATTTTTGTGCGTTCCAGTAGTTACTTTAGCATAACATCGTAGAAATCGAGTCAGCCAGATCGAGTATCGAGATAGCAAATTCGGTTTCGATCCCCCAGTAGCGCAGAGTTCACAAGTATCGCAGTAAGCAGATTCGAGTTTCGAGTTAGCGGCTTCCCAAGTCTCGAGTAGCAACAGTCGCAGTACTCGGAGTCAGCAACATCAAGCTTTCGCAGGTTACAGCCATTCATGCACAGTTTCGGAGTAGATGGCAACATCGAGCTGATCGAGTCAGCAAATGTACCACCTGCGATCTCCTCATCATTCTTACACCGTACCTAGTGTCAACCAGACCTCTTTACCAGGGCATTGCTCTGAACAAGACAATGGGAAAGCTTAGGCAAATATTTTTTTAGTTCTTTTAACATCTCATTTAAAACCTGCTCAGGACCAGTACTTAAAGGTCAGCATCCGGGAGACCCAATATATAACATTCAAACGAAGCTCGGATGACCGAACTTAGCCGCATATAACCACCTTTCATCTATTGTGCCACCATAGTCTATGGTCGGTACATGGCATGTTGCTAACAAGCATTACGCTCCTTGGACCTCAAGGCGCCATGAAATTGGTAAGTGCCAAAAATAAAAGTCCGTGTAGCCTGCAGACTATGTTTTCTGATCTGTTTGTTGCTGGTCGTGATCGAGCGTCGCTGTGTCTTCTGTATCTGTTTCAGAAAAGTGTAGATTTTGGGCGAGTGTTACGCTGCCAAACCCATACTTCATGGCATGTCTAGCTGACCTCTCACCCACCTAGCTACAACATAAGACGCACGGGTCTTATTTCGTCCATAACCCTACCATGTAGTACTTGTAGCAGTAGCAATTCATGTTTTCCCGCTCATCTTCAAAATGTTTTTATACAATAGTAAATGTTGTTATTTCAAATACTTCTTGAGATGCCAAAATGATGCATTTCCTGATTTCCATTTCCATTTCGCCTTTTGTAAAGTAGTTTGACAACGTTTCCGATCTGTTTAACACTTTTTTTGCACAGATTTGTCACTTAAATTCAATTTTATTTCGTCGGACACAGTCACTATTATATATGAGCTTGAGCACAAAAGTAATGTCGTCTTTAACAGCCTGTTTTATCAGAATTTCATTTAATTTTGTTATTTTTGTCTCCCTTTTTATGGTAAACAGAAAAAAAAACATGACTTGAGGATATATACTGGTTTTATTTTCACTAGTTTATACGTTTATTCACACACATATCAAGACAAGTCTTAAAATCCTATAAACGCACGAAATAACATTTTGATAGCACATTTACATACAGCTGAACATACAGACTGACCATGGGACCAATCGAGAAGAAATTTTAATGAATCTCTTACACAAAGAGGAATTGTCAGTTGTCAGTCGTTGACTAGCGGGGACGAATTCTAATGACAACTGAACATTTTTAATTAAAAATATTTGAAACTTGTTGCCAAATGACGAAATGAAAAGGCAACCAACCAAACTGAAAATAGAATTTACATGTTCAGCTGTCTACGAAACAAAACTGAAATGAAAGTCGATGATTTTTTTTTTAAGTGATGAAAATAAGGGGGTACAACCTATATTACTACAGGTACTCTTAGATTAAGTTGTAATGGTAGTATTAGGAGTAGCAGTATTGTTGTAGTAGTTGTAGTTTTTGTAGTTGTAGTAATTGTAGCAGTTGTACTAGATGTTATTGTTGTTGTTGTAGTAGTTGTAGTATTTTTAGTAGTCGTAGTAGTAGTAGTAGTAGTAGTAGTAGTAGTAGTAGTAGTTGTAGTGGTAGAAGTAGTAGTTGTAGCAGTTGTAGTACTTGTAGTAGTTGGTGTATTAGTTGTAGTAGAAGTTATAATAGTAGTAGTTGTAGTAGTAGTTGATGTAGTTGTTGTAGTAGTTGTTTTAGTTGTTGTTGTACTAGTTGTACCAGTAGTAGAAGTAGTAGAAGTAGTAGTAGCAGTAGTAATAGTAGTGGTTGTTTTGTTGTTGTTGTTGTTGATGTTGTTGTTGTTGTTGTTGTTGTTGTTGCTGTTGTTGTTGTTGTTGAAGTAAAATCAGTAGCTGTAGTTGTGGTCGAAGCATTAGTAATACCATACTAGTGGTACTTTTACGTGTATTTGGAATAAGATGAAGTTGCTGACTTTCATTTTTCTCTCTTCGTTCACATACAGGATAAAACTGTGGACCGAAAACCGTCATGAAAGGCACACCCGTGATACCATATTGGATGACGTCATCAGATTGGTGGTGGTTATTAATTCAGATGTCAACTAATTAATAAGATTGTCTGTTAAAATAATGGTGTAGTACATACTCACAATGTAGTTATTCTATTAATTGCCCAAGTATTATTCTACTTCTGAAATGAATTTAATTTGATGAATCGCACTTACATTTATTAACTAACAGCACACTAATGGTGAAGATATAATCGATCTCTTCAAAGTAAACCAAATTACTGTGTCCAATTGCCTCAATAATTTATTTATCGTTAAGTGTTTTATTTCTTGATTAAACTTTTTGAACATGGAATTAATGTGTTGATCTTAATATCAATTTGTTATAGCAGCTTCAGATTTAGTTTATTTGCTTTAAAAGGAAACGCAGCTTTTTCCTATTGCAGCTCTTGTTTACCAAATGGTCCTCTTCCATAATAACAATTTGTATGAAATTGTGTATTCAGTACTTAGACAGTTTGCAGAATTTTAAGGCTAAAGATGATTTATTTCTCAAAACCGCTTCCTTATGTTTTAGACGGATGGAAATAACGTCTGTTTCAGATTGCAAGAAATTACATGTGCATTATCTTTTGACGCTTTTTAAAATGACCTAAGTAAAGTTCATTAATTCCAATTAAAATGATTGACTGCCGTGTCCTTAAGCGTTTTTGGTAATATTCCGTCAAGAATGCGTTACCAACATTTTTGCAATTCGTTATCTTCCTATCATTATACTGCAATAATACATTTTTGTTTCTTAAAAACATGAGACTGTTGGCGTCACACCAAACAGGGGCAAAATTGGTCTGTACCGTGAATCAACGCAAATTCGTACTTCTTCTCTTTTAATGTTTGACATGGGACCACTCTGAACACAATCCAAACCAGCCACAAACTCTCTGGTAAATCATTTCATGTTAAAAGTTTAATTATTAACCCTTGGCATGCTAACGAGTCTCCTGTGCACATTCGTAATTAAATTGGACAATCGTAATAATTATGTTTTTCTTCCTTTTTTGCACAGGAGACACTAACAAAATAGCTAGTTTGCTCAAATGAGATCTACAGAAAAATAACTATTTTCATTACCAAAAAAGGAAAGCGAAATTCAAAGAAAATGTGAAAAGAACAATTGTCATTATTATCCCCTCAAAATAAATTCAGCGTGTAAGGAGTTAAAGTGGCTCAAACTTGACGTTTCAATTCAATTTTGGTTCTCGTTTAATAGGAAATCCGCAAATGTAGTGTATTAGAACGTATTTAAATACTTTTTTTTGGCTTCATAATGTGCATTTGCATTTTTGTCGTATTCTACTTTATCCTTTGTCAAATCGTTAAATTGATGCATCAAGCATGCTTGCTCCATTGCTGTGGTATTTCGGTTATTCTTCTCATTGATTTTGTAGCTCGATTTTATGCAGGAGCGGAGATTCTATGTAAGGAGGTGGCAAACACCGAAGGTGAAATAATTCCAGTCTTACGAGGGGAAAAACGGCACGAGGATTTTGTGAAAATGTGACCTTGAAATCCCCCTCACCCGCATTAACAAAGTTTGGTAATTTATTTTCGTTACATTTACTTTTTGAATAGGTTCGGGTATAACAAAATTTATCAAACGCTTAAAACAAAAAATAGAAGAAAAAAAATCTACAAATCGAGGGGGACGATCCTCACAAGAAAAATTCGAGGGGGACACGTCCTCCCTCCGCACGTCACCCCCCCCCCCACCCCTTACCGGGATCACCGCCTATGCATGTCTAACTGTAGTCTATCATCGGTATTGTTCTCATAATAAAGGGGTATATCAGCATCGCAAATCTTGAGACTCTTGTTTTGAGTCTCATTACAGTATGTTGTTGCGATTGTGTGTATAATACTGCCTTGAATAACTAACTAGTTACGCAATGTTATATTTTCGTTGCTTTCTCCACAACACTGGGACCGCAATGGAAATATTGATTTACGGTAAACAGCGGCGGGGAACCCTACTGACTTTCGTTTTCTTGGATAACTTATTGCGGTACATGGTACGTCGAAAACCTGTATAGCGCGACCCGCAGAGTGATGAATGTCAACAGTTTATTAAAAAATACATGATGAATGTGAATAGACTCTCCTCAACATTTTGATAAAACTAAAACATGTAAGGAAATCATAAACACAAACATAAACACACACACACAGACGAATAAACACACACACAGACACACAGACACACCCCCCACACACACACACAGACATACACACACACACACACACACACACACACACACACACACACACACACACACACACACACACACACACACACACACACACGACGACGGACGAGGCGAGGAGACGTGTCGCGTGGTTTCGTGTGTGTGTGTGTGTGTCTGTCTGTGTCTGTGTGTCTGTCTGTGTCTGTGTCTGTGTGTTTGTGTGTGTCTGTGTCTCTGTGTGTGTGTGTTTTGTGTGTGCGTGTGTGTCTGTGTGTGTTTGTGTGTGTGTCTGTCTGCGTGTGTGTTTGTGTGTGTGTCTGCGTGTCTGTGTGTGCGTGTGTGTGCGTGCGTATGCATGTGTGTGTGTGTGTGTGTCTGTATGTGTGCGTGTGTGTATGTGTATGTGCACTTGTATTCACCGTCGATCGTGGACCTATGTCAGGAAATTATATAACAGCCATGGACACACCAACCATGGACGTCCACGGTTGTTTTAAGGACCTCCTGTAGACTGCAAATCGCATATGAATGTATTTGAAATGGCTTTACAACCATGGACGTAGGTCCATAGTTGTAGTAGTCCATGGTTAAATAGTTCATACCCACACATACAAAACAGTTGATAGGAAAGGTCCATGGTCTTCCATTACAACTCTAAGTGTATGTCCACAGTTGTAGGTGATATTCCCGGGAAGGAAAACAAAACATGAGAGTCCACGGTTGGCGGTCCTTACAAGTGTGTGTGTGTATATATGTGTGTGTGTGTGTGTGTGTGTGTGTGTGTGTGTGTGTGTGTGTGTGTGTGTGTGTGTGTGTGTGTGTGTGTGTGTGTGTGTGTGTGTGTGTGTGTGTGTGTGTGTGTGTGTGTGTGTGTGTGTGTGTGTGTGTGTGTGTGTGGTGTGTGTAGTGTGTGTTGTGGTGTGTGTGTGTGTGTGTGTGTGTGTGTGTGTGTGTGTGTGTGTGTGTGTGTGTGTGTGTGTGT
>JZLH01S0006457.1:62546-78883 GCA_001188425.1 Eucidaris tribuloides | reverse complement strand
CACACACACACACACACACACACACACACACACACACACACACACACACACACACACACACACACACACACACACACACACACACATTCACTCACATGCATACCGGTATAGTCATTAACACCCTCCGATGACGTCAATTTTGGGGGGGGTGTTTTTGTGTGTCCGTACCTGTGTACTACGCATGTAAACGAAATATAAATGAGGACACACACAAGATGTTTACCATGTAAACCGAGGACACACTAACTGTCACCAGTTGGAGCGATGATATATGGTTGTTGGAAACAACTGGTGACTTTGTTACTAAAAATATATTTTATTTTTTTTTCCTCTTATGCCATGAGGCCAATATTCTGAGATGTAATATTATGAGATGTTGCACCTCTGGTTCTAACAATAATGAGATAAATGGGGCCCTCAGTTGAAGCTGATGAATAACCGATGACGTCATACTGTCACCAGTTATTTGATTCTACACGTGTGTGTGTCATCGGTTAAATGACTCCGTGAGAACACACACATACATACCCACACACACGCACACACACACACACACACACACTGAGCGACATTTCGGCTGCTAGTTTAACCGCAAGTTTGGCCGTGAAAATTCCGGAAAGAATTTCGCCTGTCGTAAGATTGCGCCATGGCGCCGTTCCTAGAATCATGAGACTGACGGTAGATTTTTCTGTTTGGCGCGACAATATGGAGACGCCATGGTGTAGTGGATTGTTCTCTATCTTTCACACAGGAGGGGCTGGGTTTGATTCCCGCCACACACATTTTCATCCTTTAGCAAGGCAAGCAATTCGCATTGATGCCCCACACCTTGGATTAAAGTAAACAGGGACTTGGTGAAAACTAGGATAAAAAGTTATTCCAGAGCCCTCTGAGGGAGTAGTGTTTGTAAAAGAAGATGCTTACTTGAGTAAATAAGACAGTAGAAGAAGAAGAAAAAAAAGAAAGAAGAAGAAGAAGAAGAAGAGGAAGAAGAAGAAGTAGAAGTAGTAGTAGTAGTAGTAGTAGTAGTAGCAGCAGCAGCAGCAGTAGTAGTAGTAGTAGTAGTAGTAGTAGTAGTAGTAGTAGTAGTAGTAGTAGTAGTAGTAGTAGTAGAAATAGTAGAAGTAGTAGCGGTAGTAGTAGTAATAATAGTGGTAGTAGTAGTAGTAGCAGTAGTAGTACATGTAGTAGTAGTAGAAGTAGTAGTAGTAGTAGTAGTAGTAGTAGTAGTAGTAGTAGTAGTAGTAGTAGTAGTAGTAGTAGTAGAAGTAGTAGTAGCAATAGTAGTAGAAGTGGTAGAAGTAGTAGCAGCATGCAGCAGTAGTAGTAGTAGTAGTAATAGCAGTAGTAGAAGCAGTAGTATGGGTAGAATTAGTAGTAGTAGCAGTAATAGTAGTAGCAGCAATAATAGTAGTAGCAGCAGCAGTAGTAGTAGTGGTAGTAGTAGTAGTAGTAGTAGTAGTAGTAGTAGTAGTAGTAGTAGTAGTAGTAGTAGTAGTAGTAGTAGTAGTAGTAGTAGTAGTATACCATACTTTGAGAATCAACTGATGAAAAGGGTGTCAAATAAATTAATAATCAGATTAGTGCTGGTTAGTGTTCTTCATCAAATAATGTTTGTGTACGAAGCGGCATACTAACAGCTGAACGTAAGCGCGAAAGTTAAGTTTAAGAAAGTCAACACATACTTTTATATTTTTGCCAAATATGAAGAAGAAAATAAATTGTAATCAAGATTCTAAGAGAAAAAACAAATATTGCAATGCAATAAATAATTTCAATTTAGTAGTTTCCAGAATCATTTTGACCATGGAAATTTCAGGAGCATAGTATCTGATGCGTTTCACCATAATGTTGATAACAGTCATTGTTGGTTGGGTAATGGCCATTACAAGGATAATATATAAGGCTGGCAAATGTGATTACGCCAAATTGCCATTTATTCATAAAGTTCAATTGGAGTCAAAGCAAGAATATGTTGACAGCAACGCAAGCACAGTAGTTTCAATATAAAATCAAACAAGGCGATGAGTTGAATACGAGATATCTTCAACCACTCAATATTCCCCTCCATCTATAACAAATGAAAAATACTGTCCAATAATACTGTTGTTATTGACGCTTTGAATGCTTAAATTTACCCTTGAATTTTTTCTCCGTGTGAATAGTCAGAAGACGTATAGTTCAGTATTCTTTTGTGTGAAAATAAATAAGTGGAATAAATAAATGAGCCGCAAGAATCTATGCAACCACGCAACAATAAGTATCATTGTACGACGTTAACAGGAACTTGCTAATGCACTCGAAAATAACTCTGCTGATCTTGATCACTCTAGATTCTTTGTATTGATTGTGCTTCGAGTTTGATATAATATTTATGTTTGCAACGCCTTACCGCAGTTTTTGAACTGCTTCTGTCATAAAAAAATGATGGAAAGTTTTATGTTTATTGTAATCATTATCTGGTAAGCTTTCTTATATCCGGCTGTTTAAATAAGCAGGAGCTTATAATTTCTATGGCATAACTCACTATTCAATTTTCTACGCATGTGCAGCTTTGTTACAGCAATGTTTATAAAGCAGAGTGTTTGTCTGTCTTCATACTTATTAGATCAGGCGCGTTCAGATTAATTCTGTGATTGCAAAGAAAATGCGTTGTGATAGGCGGCAAACACTCATCACTGTTGTCCAGAAGTCACGATATTTCTTAAAGGTAGGTTGATAATCTACGAGACGTTGACCACACAGTATTTAATCAGCTTTGAAAACTGTATTTCAGCCTTAATGAAGACGAGTTACCAATTTCCTAACCCAATTTTACACTCGCAATTTTCTCAGAAGAATTTTAAATTAACAGTACTTTCTGGTGACTAGAAGTTTAAATCAGTTGGTAGCTCAACTGTTTATTTTATCCAGGGAATGACTTGATTTCTTTGTCCCGTTACATAAATTTTTTTCTGGTATTTGTGGAAGGGATCTGTACAAAATGCATTAACACTAATCGAATTATAATGGAAAAGTATAAGTTATAACTGGAACACAGTAAGTTGATAATATAATTCCCTGAACACGCATGTTTTCACGTTATCATTTTAATCATGACTTCTTATGCTAAATCGTATTTCAAAAAAGCAATATTCAATGTCGTCAAGATAGGACTGTGCTTTAAGTTACCCAAAATTGTATGCAATGTTTTTCTTTATTGTGAGCATGCATGCCACATTAATATATACCGACAAGATTTATGAAGCCTCTTTAATTTGAAAATGATACAAAATGCTTTATATTTTTACATTCGCTATCAATGCAGTAATTATGCTTCCCTAACCTTTTAGAGAAAGTGTTAAAGAAACAAAGCAAAAGGTATTTAAATTTGGTGTTTGCAGGAAATTCTTTTGTTGTTTGAATGACATCAGAGAGTTGAAATTCAACACTGTGTCTACGGTTGTACCTACAATGATTGAAATTAAATTCAACACATCCACTGTCCACCTTTTACAGTAGGTGGCGACGGTGCCAAATTAAGATGTGAAAGTTATTTGTGAAATTGCAAAATGACCATTTATTTTAAGTTCATCAGACTATCATATCATCATGAGTGTATTTATTTCCATAAGACGTCGCGCATCAATATATACTCGAATTACGGAGGACTTGAATTTCAAACATCTCTAAAATCATCAATATGTGAATCTCTTTTCGATCAATTTGGACGATTTTGGTAGTTCAGGGTTGAAAATAGTTGAATAGATACATGTCTTTTATTTGAGATAACGTAGATATTGTATTTAAAATATGAAAGATTAATTCTTATTGTATTATGATTTTTAAAACAATGGCACATTGTGTAACATTTGAAAAGTGATGGGTATCAAACCTGTTGATAAAAGTATATGCTTTCCAACAATATATATATATATTTCTTTTTTGAAACCACAGGCTAACAGTGACCACACTTTAACAAACAAAATAATATATGGACTGCACGATTCTCTTTGCTCTCGGTGTTTTCGATAAGGTCTAAAAAAGGAAGCTCTGAAAAAAAGTATTGCAAAATGATTTGTGCTTTAAAAAATAAAAAAAATACGAATACTCAGGTTGACCCAATTTACCTTGCACATTTCCACCCATAGTCCTACTGTGAGTAGATATGTGCTATTTTACACTGCACCACAGTGGAAATTGCTTATTCATCGTTTCCTTTCAGAGCAGCATAACTTTCTAAAGTTTTGTATTTTAGTGTGTTTATTTGTCCATTTTAGCACTACTTTGTAGCTCAGATATCACAGTTTGAAATTTTTGTATTGAATCTCCACAATGTTAGCCTTTGTCTTAAATGTTGCCAATATTATTCCATTTAAAATGAGTTATTAAAGTTATATATGTTTTGAAGAATGGATATCTACAAACACATAGAAATGTACATGACTTTGCTATTTAACACAAAGATCTCTGATAAAGTCTCAAATTTGTGTGGAAGCATCCAGCGTAAATCTACCAATTGTATAAGTACTTTAGAAATGATTATCTCTCCGCCATATAAATATGAAACAACAAACTTGTATTACTGTCATATTGTTTATAATACTTACGAAAGGAGTACAATTTGTTGCCCGAAATTTCACCGGTTATAGAGTTAAAGCATTAAAACCTTTGCCAGTTTCATTAATTGCATGTTTGCATTGTCAAGAAATCATTTCCAAAATTATGGCAGACATGTGGCTATTTAATCCCTGGGTATCCTCTTCACCCTTGTTCACACGAACTTTAGCCCCGATTTTCATATTTAAGAAGTAAGATAATTGTGAAATTCCCCGAGTGTAAAAGCCCTTTTGGAGAGGGCGTGTTTCGACAATGGATTCAGAGGAACTTTTTTTTTCTATGGAAACATTTTCTTTTATTCTATTTATTCAAATGTTTACTTCCTTGTGCCCTAGTTTTGAACTATACGAAATATTTTGAGGACTCCCACTTTCAACTACATTACCACATCACATGTCACTAAGAATAACTAAATCCTTTACTCTTTAATCATTTCAATCAAGAAGTAGTAAACTTAATTAATAAGTTATTAGTACACATTGTCTTCAAGAATGAACTTTCCGCAGGCCTGGCACGGTGGCACCTAAACTACAGATTCGGGGTCCAAAACGATAACCAAAATAAATTGAATCTTCGAATGGCTAAAAAGAATTGAGTTGCTTCGGTAAATAGATATTTTTGTCTGTTGTTGTTGTTGTTGTTGTTGTTGGTTTTTTAGGCGCGTCATTCAAGACTGAATATTTACGCCTGAATACATCCGTCTGTATTCAGCACCATCTTTTTATACTTCCCAATTAAATTGTCATTTTTTCTGATTAATTTGATGCATATTTCATAGATAAAAGGAAATCGTCAATTTTGGCGACAACGGTCCAATCTCAAAAAGTTCAGTCAATAAAATGTATCGTACGGAATGTTGTGTCTCCACAATAATATCCTGGGTTTGAGCACACATGGGAACAACTCTATACGTTTGTGTACAAAGTAATGAGTGGTTATTTTCATGCAGTCGTGGCACAAGAATGTGCTCTGAAATTCACCTTTCTAAACAAAATGATACTGAAATATTGCTCAAAATGGGTAGTTTACCAATGACCTCAACATAGGTAAGTTGAAAATGAAGGACTCATCGCTTCAATTTCATGTTTTTATTTTACAAAATTTCTGCCCGGTGTCCTGAACAAAATTCTGTCCAGTTTTGGCGGGACTGGATAATTCAATCCACACTGTGCAAACTTTGTTGTTGTTTTTTCAGTGTTGGGCGTATGTGGTCCGTATAGCTCTGCTAAGGACCACATACATGGTAGGTATGGGTTTATGGTGGTTCCCTACATTCCATCACGATTGCTTCTCTCCACCCCACGCCAACCTTGACCACAAGTTACATTCCACACCTGACCGCCACCAACATCCGCTCCACCACCGATTACCACTCTCATGATTACTCACACCTTGGATCTTGGATCTTGGATCTTGGATGAGTTTCCTCCTAAATATTCCGCTGGGGAATTTTAACTGGAGGTGTGGTGTTGAGTGGTCGACAAGACGCTAATTTGGGTTTATTGAGTTTGGAGTGAGATGAATTAATAATTGTGTCTTGAAAGCTGCGGACGACTTCGTGGAGACTACTGATGAAGGCAGACGATTCCAGTCTTTTATAGTCCTAATAAAAAATGAGTTAGCGTAGACCTAATGTGTAATAATGTAAAAAATTCATATACCAAAGTGACCCGAGTAAAACATTTGCAATTTAAACACAAAGCAGACAGGTAACGATTTGCAATCTGTATTAGTCTCTCTCTATAATTTTATGTATTAAGCCACCAATAGTTACATAACAAATATTTTCTTGCTATATTAATTGTGTGCCTGTGTTGTGAAAAGGATAAGAGAACAAAATGCTGTTGATTTTTTAACATCAAAAGTTATCCTCTTTGTTTGCAGATATTTTACTCTTTTACTTTAGAATTGCATACGAGATGAAGTCCACAAAACGGTCGATATCTTTTTGGATTCTCCTACTTTTGAATGTATGTTCCACTGGATTTTCCCGTACAACTATGCCAACAGCTGCTAACAGCGAGACGAGAGGAACAACGTCCCACTCACCAACTATCATCCGAACTATCACTGATGAATCAACTTTTGCAGGAAAACTGGTTACCACACTGGAGGTTGGCACAGTGGTCAGCAATTCAGATGGATACGAAAATCTAACATCGCTCCTCATAACCGAGGACACTGACGTTCAAACTCGCCAATCTGATTGGTCCTGGTATCCGATCACGTGGTCTTGGTGGCTCGTTCTCCAGCTAATATCCGGAGTCCTTGGCATCGTCGGCAACCTGCTCGTCATGGTGGTCGTTTTCCAGCGAAGAGCAACGAGTCGATCCACGGACATCCTGATTGGTGGATTGTCGGTGGCTGATTTTGTGACGTCACTGTTTGTCGTACCCATACCCCAGATTAAATTCCTTCCACCTACATGGATGGGTCAGTTTTATTGTAAGGTGATCCTGTCATCTTATTGTATGTGGGTCGCCATAACAGCCTCAACTTACATCCTAATGGCCATATCGATCGAACGATATATCGCTGTCGTGTATCCGATATACTTCAACCGGTTAATTAGTAAACGACGTGTATCCGTTGTAATCGCGTTAATTTGGCTGGCTGCACTTGCCTCTACTTCGTTTGGATTTTTCATCTTGACTGTCGATGGAACCACTAACACCTGTGTCTATCAGTTTTACTCAAGAGGGAGCCAGATCGTTACGGGCTACGTGTGGTTTGTCATCCGCCTAGTGATCCCTACCGCTACCATGCTTATCACTCAAATCCTAATTGCACGGGAACTTCGGCGACAATCTCTACGGTTTCAATCCCAGAGTAAAGACTCCACACCTTCATTTCACCTCGTTGCACGAGCACGTGTCATCAAGATGATGCTAATAGTTATCATAACTTATATCGTGTGTTGGAGCCCCAACCAGATCGCTTACCTCGGTTTCATCGTCGGATTCGTCCCGTCCTCCTATCGGCTCAGCCCTCTTCATCGCTTACTCATCGTTTTGGGTTTTTATAATTCCTGCGCAAACCCCATAATATACGCTATCAGTCACCCTCAGTTTCGTGCTGCAATCAAGGGTATTTTTACTGGTGTCCCAAGTAGGGCTGCAATATTTGAAGAAAAGGTCGAAACAAGTTCATCGTCTACTGCTGAAACGGGCAGCAAAACTCTGCAACCATGATAAACCCCTATGTGTAATTGTTAGTGTTTGTCGCCACTTCGTCTACACCCATTACCTCTACTGTCTATTTTGCCAAGTATGTCATGCTGGTAACTTCCAACACCGCAAACCTATCTTAGGCTAATTCCCAATCCCCAAACCCTAACCCTAATCCCAAATCATACCCCTAATAAACAAACCCTAACACTAATTCCATATCGTACCCCTAATTCTTAACCATAATCCCAATCCTAAACCCTTCAATCCAGGTTATGCGGTTGGACGAAAGTTATTTTAGACTTAAATACAGATTGTGGACGAAGAGGCAACTTGTGAAGTTATGGTCCATTCAAAATAATATCGTCGGTTGTCCGGCAGAATGGTCTAGCATATTTTCCCGGCAGAAGGGCCTTAACATTATTTATTTATTTATTTAACAATATTTTAATAGGGCACCCTTTCAACAATCTGTTGGTATTAATAGGGGCCCTATGCATAAAAACAATACAAATCTGTACATAAAATAAAACATAATGGTAACACGTATACATATTATTCTAAAACACGATAAATAAATATTAAATATAAATATAGACTACGTCAATTCAAACATGATAAACATATAAATAGTACATTAAATTGAAATTAAATTTGAATTATGTCAGAGATTTTCTCATTTAATTGTTAACAAACATGGAAATAATGCACATACATTTTATTCTCAAACGCAATCAGATTGTAAAAATTCATAGACTAAATCAATATAAACATTATAAATAAACATATAAATAGAACATTAAAGTGACATTATGTACGACTTAAGTTCTTTTTTGAAACTAGTAAGCGTGGGTATCGATTTAATGTTTACCGGTAAAGTGTTGTACATCGATATGGCGGAATTAATAAAAGAATTTTTGTAATATTCGGTATTGCATTTAGGAATTTGGAGGTTTTTGTTTGAAGCAGATCGTGTATTAACATTACGTTTAGCAGATATGTATTGAAGTTTGTCATTGAAGAAATCAGTGGATAAATTATTCAGGCATTTGAAAACGAATATACATCTGAAGTACTTTACTCTCTGCGCGTAGGAAAGCCAACCTAATTGTTTAAATAATTGTTTGGAAGGGGTGAGAAAATTGGCTTGAAGAATTATTCTAGCAGCACGTTTTTGAAGCTTAGTAATTTGATTCGTTTGGTTCATAAATTGAAGTCCCCAGACTTCGCAACAGTAATCAATTTGGCTTTGGATAATACAATTATAGATAATTTTGGCTGTAGGTACATCAATAAACGGCTTCGCTCCTTTCAGTACAGCAAGAGCAGCACACACTTTCTTACAAACATATTCAATATGATCGTGCCAGAGTAGTTTATCATCTATTATTACTCCTAGACATTTAGTACTGTGTATCCTGTTTATTTCAACTCCATCAAACTTAACCGAGATAACTGAACCTGATTTCTCATAAGTGTTCAGTCTTATATAGTCTTAGTCTTATATATACTATATTATCTAAAGCATTGTTTACAACTAAATGTTGTTCTAGGCATTGATTAAAGATTTCTTTAAATTTCTTTTGAAAGTGTATACAGTATTAGCTTCGCGTATTTCTGGTGATAAGGAGTTCCAAAATTTGGGTCCACTGTTCGTAAAAATTTTATTGGCGAATAAAGTTCGGGTGCGGGGGAGATGATAAAAACGGGCTTGTCTGGTGGGGTAACTATGGTATTGGTCGTTTGTTGAGAACATATTTTAGAATACCTTGGGCAGCTCCTTTCTATTAAGCTGAAACATGAAAACGCCAAGATTCAGACTGTAGATATCATTGACTTTAAGAATACGGTTACTTTTGAAAAGGGAGTCTGTATGCGCTCTATAGTTGGAGTGACAAATTATCCGCATTGCTTTCTTTTGTAGTAATAAAATCTTTTGACACCTACAAATTTTATCTTGGATACTTTATTGATTAGTTGATTATCAAACATGTATCTCCAGGAATGTTACTAATAAAATTGCTAAAAAGCATATAATTTGTTTTTTGTATATAGGTTGAGAGAAAGTTTGTTAGATTTTATCCAGTCTGATGCGTGTTTAAGCTCATTATTTAGTGTGTCGATTAAATAATTTGGATTTCGGTGTGAAAAGAAAATACTAGAGTCATCAGCAAAATGGAGAAATGACAAACGGGGTGAGGATTTGTGAAAATCATTTATATATAAAATGAATAGAAGGGGACCTAGCAGAGATCCCTGCTAAAAACAAGGTATCCTTATCAATCTCTTCATTATTTTCGATATTGAAATTATTTCGTCTATAACGAATTTTCCTTTTTTGAAATTATGGAACAAAAATTATCTTCTTGTAGTTAATATGAAAAATATATTTTCAGTTGATTAGTATAAAATGATACTGATAATAATAATAATAATAACAATAACTTTTCTTTCCATTATCCATGTGTTTGTTTGCTCTTCATATATTTTCACTAATTTGTAACTGCAAAATGCTATGCATCCACACAAAATATTGTCAAATACTTATGTTCCGTATGGTCGGTGCAGTATAATTTATTTTATATTCGCACCATATAATTCTATGAATGCTCTGAATATATTTAGATCGTATTATTGTTAATGTCTTTGTTACATATTTATTTACTTTCTCCTGATGATGTACCTCAATCTGGCAATGTACACATGTATATACGGTACATTAAACTATGTTATGTTATATTTTGTTGGAAATGAAATAAATGAAATGAAATGAAATGAAAACAAGAACAATATCAAAATTATCGGGGTGCTTCGCGCACAATATTGCAATATAGCATTTTGCGCGCAGCGCGCCGAAGAATTTGAAAATTGTGTACCTTTAGTAGTAATTTTGCGTTAGGTTTAATGGTTTTTGTAGTGCCTTTCACATATTATTATTTAATAATTTCTGTTTTCTTTTTAACAATACGGGGTAGGCACATCTAGTTTGATAACTGTTTCATAAGCGCGCCCTGTATACACATTATATGACACAAATAAACAAACGATTAATGACATATGCCAATGAAATATATAAATATTAACAGCAAATATAACAAACGCTATACAAATTTAACAAAGCGAGGAGGGAAAGGGATCTATTGAAAAGTCCTTCTTTTTCAAGGTATCCTTGCATTAACTTTTATGCATTTTTCACAATACTGTCAAAATCATTGGGGTGAATCGATATTTTTCAACCAATATTTTCATGGGGGGCAACTTCCACCCTCTTTCCCAGGATTGACGCCCCTGTCTTTTACAAACGAGGGTGTGGCAAAATGCCTGCTTTGAAAGAAACAGAGCTGCTTTCTATAGCACGAGGGGGGGGGGGGCGTTCCTCGGATACCCATGCCATCCTCCTTCGTCAATTAAGAGGAAAAGAAAATGGAAACAAATATAAGAGAAAAGGCATGATCAGTATACTTCAAGAGATACGAGAAAACAATTTCGCTTTGGAACCATTAAATCACAATAAAAGTAGCATCAATTTACCATTTAGAGCGCTTGTTATGGCGTTCACTCAACTTTCGTCGAAAAAAAATGGGAATTGGGACTATATACAACAATTTTTGCAAGCAAAATAGTTTTGTTGTTAGGTCCATAATTATCCGCGCAACAGTTCATGTATTATTTATTGTTCCTGCTTCAGTTACTTCATTAGCGAGTAATATATTAGAGTCAATTCCAGTCGCTTTACTGCTCACTTCCCATAATTGTTTTGCTAGTGCATCATCCTCAGCCAAATTAGACTCCTTCGCCAGTTGACATTTTGCGAAATAGTGACCAGATAGATGACTGATAGACTCATCCACAGCACAGTGTATCGTTGTTTGAGCTCCCTCTCTTTCGTTCAACATGAACAACCTGTAGAGTGATACAAAACGAGAATGAAGATAGAGACTGGTAATGAGTCTGTACAAATAAGCTGATAGCCTGTACAAATGAAACAATTCGGATGAATTTCTTGAAATTATATCAACTTCTCATTTTAAAGATTAATATTAAGTTTTCAATTTGGAAAATGCGTCACACAAAGTATTATGATGCAAGTATAAAATAGACCCTTTGCTGGTGCGTGTGCAAAATTTCATTATACACCATAGACTTAAATACTTAGAACTAAGGTATCCAACTCTATGATATAGAAGGATGCTTATATCTTTTACCCTCTTCAATCCATTCATTTCTAGTGACTTTGAAGGCACGTTCAGAAACAAACTTAAGGTCTACACATACATTTGCGTTAAAGATTTCAGTACTCAAAATTACCAAGAAGTTTTTAAATAAAATTTTCAAATGAGAACTAGTAATCAATCATTTATATATATAAAAAAAAATCGTGAATAATGCAGTACCCAAATATGTTTTTTTTTCAAGGTAGCGTAAAAAGGATGAAAAAACTTGTTCTCACCGAAAGAAAGGGGAAAGTAACCAGTACCCAACTCGACCAAAGGTTGACGTATTTCCAGTATCCCAAATACTGGAATAGATAACTCCCGGATGTAACGAGTAGGCTGTCACCCCAGTCCCTTCCAAGCGACGCGCCAGTTCTCGCGTAAATAAAATATTGGCCAGCTTGCTGCGGCTATACAGTTGGTACTGCAAAATATCTTTGCCTTCCATGTTGGCGAAGTCTACATTTTTCGCGTTCGCATGAGTACGCGACGAAACGTTGATAATTCGACTTGGTGAACTCTTCTTCAAGAGGTCGATAAGAAGCATGGTGAGAACAAAATGGCCGACGTGGTTGGTTGCCATGACAGTATCAAACCCTTCGGCCGACAGTCCATACTTGGCTCCAATAATACCTAATAAGGACAAAAAGGGCATTACTTAAACAAGTGGAGGGTTATATGGAAACGTATGACAAAGAAAGGGAAAATGAAGGACAAAGGGGATAAGGGAAGGGATAAAGAAAGTAGAAGTAAAAGAAGAAGAAGAAGAGANNANANANAANAANAAGAAGAAGAAGAAGAAGAGAGAGAGAGAGAGAGAGAGAGAGAGAGAGAGAGAGAGAGAGAGAGAGAGAGAGAGAGAGAGAGAGAGAGAGAGAGAGAGAGAGAGAGAGAGAGAGAGAGAAGAAGAAGAAAGAAAGAAAGAGAGTAGAAGAAAAGTGGAGGAGGAGGAGGAGAGGGAGAAGAAACGGAATAGAAGGATAATGAAGAAAGTATTCAAAGCAATAAAGAAAGGCAGGGAGAAATTAGAGAGAAAGAAGGATCGAAAGAAAGAAGGATAATATTGATTGATAGATTGCTAGAAAACAGTGAAAGTATGATAGCATATTTCTAAACAGAGATCTATATTATTGTGAAATATAGAACTATCAGACCAATGTATTCAAAATACTGACCAGCATTATTGATTAATATATCCAGTCGATCTTCTTCCTTTAGGAACCATTCCGCGAAAGCCCGAACAGATTTCAGATCCGAGACGTCGAGAGGTCTGAAGACCACGTTGTCATTGCCTGATCTTCTACGGACCTCGACCAGAGCAGCCTGGGCCTTGTCCGGGTTACGACAGGCCATGATGATCCTCGCTCCCCGACTGGCGAGGTCCACCGCTGTCTCTAATCCAATACCCGCGTTTGCACCTGCGTCGTTTATGAGAAATAATGTGGAAGTATGACCAGAAAGAGAGGGAGGGAAAGAAAGAAAGAACGAACGGTAATCTTCTTTTCAAATTAGAAAATATCACTATCAATGTATTGTTTGGCAATTATTACAATTAACAAATGCAACTTATTGTTGGTATAAAATCAAATTTAGAAAAAAAAATGTATAAAAGGAGAGGAATCTTAACGTTCTTACAGTGACAATGCAAAGGGAAAAAGGAAATAGTAAGGGAAGAATCCCTTTTGCTAATATTCTTGCTTAAATGTACTTTTTTAAAAGTGCTTCTCCAACTTTCTTGCTTTAATTGCCAATTTCTTTTCCTCTTCTGTAAAGTCTGAGATGATTTTCCACATCTTAACTCTGCAAAAGAACACACTCCACTTCTAGATTTTTTTGAAAATAGTATGTTACACCCAAATTATCAGAGTTTTCACACATATTTTGATGTACTTAACAATCCCACAAACATATCTCGCAATTCCTTGCTCCTTAATTCAACTAATACTACTGTTCAATAGTAAATTCCCCCTAGTTTTTTTTTTGGGGGGGGGGTGCTTATCAAGGATTGTTATTATTTGTTCTTTTGTATTAACAGCTCTAAGTAGTAGCTAAATAGTAGCATAAATTGAAATTTTCGCGCGCGCGCGCGCGTGTGTGTGTGTGTGTGTGTGTGTGTGTGTGTGTGTGTGTGTGTGTGTGTGTGTGTGTGTGTGTGTCGTGGTCAGTGTTTGATTGGTTGATTGGTTGGTTGATCAGTTCGTTGGTTCGTCGGTCGGTCGGTCGGGCGGTCGGTTGATCAGTTTAAGTGTTTTTAAGATTGTAGTTTATGATGGAAAGATAAATACTGCTGTGGAACGTAAACCCTGTTGCTGCATGATCGACGCAATATTAAACACACCGTCAATAATATATCATGTAGCCCGTCGTTCATGAATACTGCGCACCAAATTAAAGTTGATGTTAACAGTAATCATTCGGTTAAATAAATCCAAATTGATCAATTTAATCAAAATGTACATTCTTATAGTCATTTTCTTTATCAACACATCATTCATATTCACATCTACATGTATTACCATCTTATTGAAGAAAACCTGTCTTCGTATGCACGTTTCCGATCAACGAATGTTAAGACAGTAATAATAATCCTCAGTCTTTCTTATGGTTTCAAATTAATTATTTTCCACATTATATTGCCATGGATTAATCGAATATCCACACTCAACAATAATAAATCAAGTGTTTGTGACACCCCTTTCCGCACCTTGGCTTATAAAAGTATACAAATATCATTTCCTGCTCAAATTTATTGAATATCACATGATTTATTTTCATATGCCTCATCCGTAATCTAAATAATCAATTATCGTGCATTAGCAACAGTTATTTACTTTGCCACTAAACTTTACCCAGCCTCCAAACATACTTCTAGAATATCCAAATTTCCGATAGAAAGAAGATACATGAATCATATGTGTGTCAATCAGTCATCCTTTCTCTTGTAATAAATTTTAATCAGTCCTCTGATTTATCTAATTAAGCAAAGAAAAGAAAGAAGAAGAAAATATAATATTACGTACTGAATAAAATATCCAAATACGTGGGGTTTTTTTTAGTTTTACTCAAGAGTATCCTCCGAAAACAAACTTTTGAAATATGCAACCATAGCAGTACATCTCTGTGCCGCAAAAATCTTGGGGATGGGGGGGGGCGAGAAATTTTGAAAATCACTAAAACTCCGCCTTCATTCTCGGTACTTGACAAAGTTGTTATGTCAGTATGTAGGGATAACTATCCTCTCGTTCCCCCTTCCCCCCTTTCCCGGCCCGCTGGTTTTTCATTGGCGCCACTCTGTATTGATGAAAGTCAATTAACCAACATGGCTCCGTTGCTAATAATATGTCAGAGCGGTAAATAAAACACAACAAAAAGTAACTTCCCCTTTTCAAACATTACCATAACTTCTTTAACAAAACAAGTCCATTGTGCAAAATAATTTGGCAAGAGTGTTCCCTACACTCATTGAGCTAACTTTTGATGTAAAAAATGTGGTTGCGTCCGTTGCGGTCATTGCTATGACATGAGCATGCATTAAAGGTGACAAACTGCCACTTTTTAAAAAGTCACATGAGTCATCTCTAGTATGCCAAAAATTATTGTTAAAGTAATGCACATTTTTCCTTTATTTATAAAGTGGGCTCACCAACCATGTCATGGTTACAACCTCTTATCGTTCGTCAACACGCTAAAGATTACCATCTTTGCCTGCAAGAAAATTTGGCATTAAATTTTTTTTGCAGTAAACTTAATGGATTATTACAATTTCAAAATCGAGCAAAGGGTGGACATTTTAAATTGCACTCACCGAAGCCGTTTTAAAATATCAAAAAAGCTGCCACAGCGACATATGAGCAGGATCAAACGATAGATGATTGAACATTAAATAGCGGATTACTAATCATTCACCAGAAACAGAATTCTGTCAAAATCCTGGCATGCAAAAACCCACCAAAATGTGACCCTTGTGATTTTGAAAGTGCTTTTTGCCTTTAATATTGTGCTCACTTCATTGCATGACTGACGGAACAACCAACATTTTCTTACAGAATTTTATCGTATCAATTAGTGCAGCGAAACATCTTGCAAATATTGTGCTCAACGCCGGTCTCTTTTTTTAAAGTTAATAGTATTTTGGAAAAAGGGTGTAGTTACTTTTTTGTTGGTGTTGTCAGAAACAAAAATGTCAGAGGTAAAAAACGGTCAGGGTTAACAGACAGTGGCTAAACAAATTTCAGCGAGGTAAAATGCAGTGGTACATGGCTAAAATAGTGCGCAGATCGTATATGTATGCACGCACGCCACCGCGGCGCGCACACACACACACACACACACACACACCGCGCGCGGCGCGCCGCGC
>JZLH01S0006457.1:48376-62521 GCA_001188425.1 Eucidaris tribuloides | reverse complement strand
AGACACCATAACATCGATTGGCACGATAGATCAAGTTATTGCGGACATGATTACGTTTTTTTTGCTTGTCGCCTCGCTTTGCAACAAATTATTGTTTTCTCGGACCTAGTGACATTTATTTTGCTTGTCGAAAATCGCCAGGGGTTTTACCCCACGAATTTACCCTCGGCCGCCCCCCCCCCCCCACCAATAACTCCACCACCTGTATCATCACATATATGGACGCACCTTACATATACGTTCATAACCGTCAGCCTAACATATGGCTTGTTAAATGGTCACGTCTGCTTGCCATTTGCTTTGGCATCAATGTAACGTCACGGCGTTTTGACTTAATTGCTGTTCAATAGAATTCTATTTTTACTTCACATTTTGCATGAATGTACAGAAGACTTGGGATGTTTACAGACATCAATATTCAAATCTAAGTGATTTGTCTTTTATTTCCCTTTGGCAAATCAGGGAGGTATTATGCTACCTTATTCAGAGTTATGTATGAATTTGTTTTCCACATGTTTTATATATGTCATCACGTTTTGCACTACAATGGTATCATTTGAACCATTGATCTCTATCCCGCAGGCATGGGTTCAATTCAATTCATTTCAACTTCATTCACCCAAAGCAGTCATTTAAAACACAAACACATGATAACAAATCGTGAAATTACACACACAAAAATAAATGAATGGTTTCGGAACCCAATGAAGCAAGTTAAATTAATAATTGGGGCCCACTCACATATTTACATTGCACAAACGGTTTGGATATCTTGCACTCACTTACATTAAAGCCATAGGCTAAGAATGACCACAGTTCAAAAAAATGTGAGCTAAATAATCCTCCTTGCTCCAACATGGACTAAAAATGAAGCACTGGAAAATTGCATTTCAAAATTATGATTTAGTGCTTAAGTGCTATTTCCTCCCATAGACTTACTGTGTGTATATTTAGGCTATTTTATCCTCCACCTGAGTGGAAATTGTTATTCATGCATATCTTGCCAATGGCGGCATAACTTTCCAAACTTTTGTATTCTAGGGTGTTTATTTGTCTATTTAGACACTACTATGTAGCTCAGATATCAAAGTTTGACTTTTTTTTAATTGAAGCTCCGCAATGTTAGCCTATTTAAATAATATACAACATTTGATGAAACAGTAAAACCGTACATGCCATATGCGGACACAAACACACACTTACACACACATGTACACACACGCACGCACGCACACACACACACACACACACACACACACACACACACACACCTACACACACACACACAAACAAACAAACAAACAAACACATTCGTGTAGCCATTACAGTGCATACATGTACTATTGATTTCGATATGGTGGATATCACAGTATGGCCAGTGTATTTACCTCTGACATTTTTGACCTCTGACATTTTTACTCCTGACATGTTTAGCTTTGACATTTTGACCTCTGACATTATTTACCTCTGACATTTTTTTACCTCTTGACATTTTTAACCTCTGACGTTTTTTTTCTTTGACATTTTTGACCTCTGACATTACCTCTGACATTTTCACTTCTGACATTTCTACCTCTGTCATTTTTACCCCTGACATTTTTACCTCCGAGCCGCGGTGTCTCCGTACATCCCGGCAGAAAATCGGTGGGAGGGGGAGGAATTTGGTGGAAAATCACTAAAACTCCCTACATTCTCGGTACTTTTAAAACCATTCTGTATGGTGGTAACCCCCCCCCCCCTTCAGTCCCCCACCCCCGGCCTGCAGTGGCGCCGCCTCTGCATAAACTGCCATAAACCGATTCGGACCACAGAGGCGAGTTCTTCCAATGACCTATTTAGTGTGTGTGTGTGTGTGTGTGTGTGTGTGTGTGTGTGTGTGTGTGTGTGTGTGTGTGTGTGTGTGTGTGTGTGTGTGTGTGTGTGTGTGTGTGTGTGTGTGTGTGTGTGTGTGTGTGTGTGTGTGTGTGTGTGTGTGTGTGTGTGTGTGTGTGTGTGTGTGTGTGTGTGTGTGTGTGTGTGTGTGTGTGTGTTCTGTTGTTGTTTTATATTTGTTTGTTTGTTTGTTTGTTTTTTTGCTTGTCGCCTCGCTGTGTGACAAATTATTGTTCTCTCGGAACTAGTGACTTTCATTTTGCTTGTCGGAAAATCGCCACGGGTTTTTACCCCATGAATTAACCCTGACCCCCCCCCCCCCGTCCCATCACTATCACTCCAACACCTGTATCGTCAAATTAGTACTCTATGGCCGCACCTTATATATTACGTTCTTGACCGTCACCCAAACATATGGCTCGTTAAAAAGTCACGTCACAATGGCAGAATTATAAGTGTAGGACTATGCATTGGTAAGTACGACCATGGACTGTGACTGTGAGGTCAATGTTAACAACAGGCCGATAAATGTGCCCTACTTTGGCAAACGAAGCAAATTACAAAAGTGTATTTTGCATAAATGAGAAATGTAAGTCTGCGTGCCATGCATTGACATCAGTGCGATTAGTCCCGATTCCAGATCATGCGACTTTTTTCCATCCCCAGAGTGCTAAAATCACTTCCCTCTCCGACTTTTTATATCTTCACTCTGCCTAGTCGAAATCTACCCAGAAAATTAGTCTTAGTTCAAAACAGTTAATTGATGATAATAGGCCTAATTTCTCTGGGAAATAGGATAATTTCTTGCGTCTTGAAGCCAGGTTAAAGTGCGATATCATGACGTTAAATACGGTTCAATAGAGTACAGAGCGTCCCCCCCAAACAACAAATATACGATTTTGATTCTGAATAAAATGAAAAAAGTATTAATTGGTTTTTAATGGGACTCCTGTTCCTAAAACTACACATCTGGAAAATTTATATCCCAACGTATGGCAACGATACGATGATCATGACAATCACAGTGACAGTTTTGCTGAATTTTAGATATTTCGATCCGGCATGTGGGTGATGCTGTTCAATATGTCCTCCACTTCGATTCTGGCAGGAATTGAGTTCCTTACCGCAACCACAGTCTGTGCTGAGCGGACACTTCGGCCTACCTGATGGAGTTTTCTTCAAATTAAGCACAATTCCATGATTTCTGAAGTTTTTCACGTTGTGAGAATCTCAGTCTTATTGGGCGGTTTTCGTGTATTGAAACGTGTGGCATACTGCCACTGGGTCTTCACATTCGATTAGATCAACAGGTACAGTTTGGCTTTTTTGTTCGTTGCCCCCTGGTAAACACCGTCTTCAATGAAATGACAAAATTTTGGTTCGAAACAAAACTCCCAAATCTTCTCTATCAGCCCTGAAAATATTTTCCACATAAAAACAAGGTGGTATATAATATATATTATATATATATTTTTTTTTTGGGGGGGGGGGGCTGTACTTAATTTCCTGAGGGTACAGCAGTCTCGGGATGTTTACAAATAATGATTAATTTCTCACTTGACTCATTTTGTAATATTATTGTGGTATTCTTCTGTATTGCATTAAATTCCATCTCGTTCAACCATTAATATATCATAAAGTGTAATAATAAAATAACTCATATCGAGAAATATAATGACAATAATAATAACAATAATATTTGCCTTCCTATTAAAATCACCACCTCTTCATGTAATCTACCATCACAATATTATATGCTCAATTCAAATAACTTGTTTACAATGAGCAGAAAGGGAAAGGCATTTATTTGTTTATTTGTATGTCTATGTTGTGTATATTGTATAATTATTGAACTGTATTGTGTATTATAATTTAGTATATGTATATATTTGTAATGCCGACAAAATGAAACTATGAATTTGAATCTAAATCTATTATGCTACTTTATTCACAGTCACATATCAGTTTGTTTCCCCACATCAGGTTTTGCACTCCAGTGGTAGCATTTGGACTGACTGATCTCTATCCTGGAGGCATGGTTCTATACAATTCGATTCAGTTTCAATGTATGCAAGCCCAGTCATTGAAAACACAAATACAGTATAACAAATCATGTGTAAATACAGTGAAATTACACAGAATAAATCAATGGTTTCGGAACCCAATAAAGCAAGTTACGCTTATAATTGGGGCCCACTCACATACATGGGCATATTATTTACATAAGTTGTACAATTTTGTTTGGATATTTTGCACTTACTAACTTTAAATAACACACCGTATAAAATATACAACATTTAATTCTAGAGTAAGGATTTGTTATAACATTTTACCATAAGCGTGAGTACGCGCGCGCGCGCGCGCACACACACACACACACACACACACACACACACACACACACACACACACACACACACACACACACACACACACACACACACACACACACACACACACACACACACACGCACGCACACAACACACACACACACGACACACACACACACACACACACACACACACACACACACACACACACACACACACACACACACACACACACACACACACACAACTAACCCACCCACCCTACCCCCCCCCCCACCACACACACATACAAGATAAAGAGGAGTATAGTTGCGGGGCAGATGCAATGGCCAGAGTGTATTCCATAGACGTGTCATTTTGCGTAATCTGTGTGATTTGAAGCACTATTACTTACTTTTGTTAAAACGCTATGACCTGGCAACTTTCTAGCAAAACATTACATGCCTGGCATGCATGGCTAGTACTTTATTTACAACCTTGGATCATCTCTTTTCGTAAAAATGCAATGAACTTGTAAGTTTCACACAATGTTGAACGTAATATGTGGACAGTGTTCTAGGCATTTTAATATATTATACGGAATTTTTGAAATTTCGCAAAATATATTTACAAGATCAATCATGTTTAAAAAATGAGAAATCATGTTTTGTCCACATATTGGTATCAAAATCTTCACAAATCCAATCAGCATCTTGTAGGAAGTGTAATTCTCTTTGTTATGATATGACACATGCGGTGAAAAATGAATGCCCGCCATTTTGTATAATCATATTTTTGGGGGTTGTCGACATAGTTGTTCAGGGAGGTCATCAGAATACGTTAATACCACACAACCGTTTAGAGCATCTCAAGTCTGGATTTTCCTTCTTGCTCCCTGGGTCTCATCTTTTGGAGCTGATTTACGATAAGTTGATATACTTTATGTATTAGTACCGATAATATAAGAGACACAAGGTGAAATTTGATGCATGATATATAACATTATCTTATTAGTTTGTGAATTTTGGAGCTTCACCGCTCCTTCCTTATTGTATACGACTGATTTAACTATTTGTCACCTTGTTATCACGCCGAAGCATCTTATTTATTATATATATATATATAATATATATATTATATATATTATATTATATATATATATATATATATATATATATATATATACATATAGATAGATAGATACCTTTTGGTCATACATCTAACTAATCCTTATATATATATGTTGACTCCGTATGAATTTACAAACATATACAAAAAGTAACACAAGATGGCAATAAGGTAAAAATGGAGCAATGAGAACACAAATTCCAATAAAGTATACTCACGAATAAATAAATTATTAAAAAAAAACACAATAACAAATGAAGTACCTGTAATAATGACGGTTTTTCCCGTCAATTTGGCGTCGCTATTGACACATCGCGCCCCGCCGTGGCGCCAGGCGTAGTAGACAGCATGAACCATCACCAGAAACTCCGCCACACCGGCAGAGCACTGTACGAAGAGAGGTAGGATGCGCAGGGCCTCCAGAAATTTGCTAACTTTGGCCCAACTACGACTGGTTGCCTTCATGGTTTCCATTTTGTCTGCCAGTCTTGTCTGCCAAGTTCTTGATGATGTCAGAAATTCGTGATTTAGCCCAGAGCAAATTTGTCAAAATTGCTTGAAACGCAAAATGCAAGCGGTCCCGGCTAGTACCGTGGACGCTACCGTACAACGAAGGTCATGTGAATTGGTTACTGAGTTTTATAAAAGCAATGAAGTACAAAATAACATGTCGAGTGGATGACAGTGAAAAGCTATTATATTTTTTTCTTTTGGCTACAAGTCATAGATTCGTGGACAAAAATATGTTTAGTTTGTTTTTCCTCTTAGATAGACCTAAGTGCTTCTGCTCGTGCTGGTCTGACCAATCGCTGAACCGTTCGCTTACCGCGTCGCGGTTACGTCACATCGTCACATCAAATTAGTTAATCATGCTGGTGGACACCATACCTTATGTTGAACATGAAAAACACGTTAATTGTATAATTATCTTAGATCAAAATACGATTGAGGAGGTTCTAAGGACGACCAGCACTTCTTGAAGGAGATGCTAGGCCCACTTGTCATGCTTGAGGGTTTATTTAAGCTTCCGGCACTATAGTCTCAATTGTATATAAATTGGATATAGTCTACCACAGACAGAAACAGTCTCATGAATTGGAGTAGTAGTTTTGTGCCCCCCCCCCCCATGTCGCATAGGAAAAAAAAATAATATTTAGGAAAACAAGTAGAAGAAAAAGTAACAATGAAGATAAGAATTCTAATGTCAAAATGATATATTATGTTTATGTGAAATGTGAGCAAACCAAATTTCCATGATGGACAATAAAATCGAATCTGAATCTGAATTTTTTAAGCCCCCAACAGAAACGAATTTAGGTCTTGCATGTATACCCGTATGCTCTGCACCCACTATGAAAAGTCTAGCTATACACCGCTGTGTTCACAAAATCCAAGCGGGTGAAAATTGAGTGGACTCAATTGCTTTTGAAGGACATGTCGTAAATACTGGTAGCTTTCAGCCTCTTAGAAACATTTTGATTTCAACCTAACACGCATTCCCAGCCCGAGATATATCGTTCTTAGTCTCCAACAGGTCAGGATCAGAAGACTGATTGACCGAATAACCGGGGTTAATAATGTCGCAGTTATTTCATGATCTTCCGCCCGCATGATACTTAAAATTTGAAACTTGAACTTTGAACTTTACTTCTATCGATCCCTTTCGGAGAATGAGAAAAAAATACATGCAATACATGTTATATCAAAAACATATAAATAACAAATTTAGATAACAAATAGATGATACGAGTGTGTTAGCAGTCAGAATAAACGTGGAGAACCACAGAGGTGATATCATTGTGCAATGTCTATGGCGTTATTAGCGTCCTTCTGGTTCTAACGGACATTGCATTAGTTAAAGGCATTGTATAACATTGTTTCCAGTAAAAAAAAAAAAAAAAACTCTGAGCTACGTGGATCCCCATGCTACCAGTGTCTTTGATAAGGTCTAAAAATGAAGCCCTGAAAAAAATTGTATTTCAAAATGATTATTCAGTGCTTTAATTAAGTGCAAATCGTAAGTTGACCGGACTCACCTGCCCATTTCTTCAAGTTATAGAGTTACTGTGTGTAGATCTAGGCTATTTTGTACTCGGCCCGAGTATTAATTGTTTATTCATTCATATCTTGCCAGTGGCAGCATAAATGTCCAAACCTTTGTATTCTAGGGTGTTTGTGTGTCCATTCAAACACTTCCATGTAGCTCAGATAGCAAAGTTTGACAATTTTTTTTTAATTTGAAGCTCCACAATGTTAGTCTGTGTCTTTAAGTTTTGATAGTCTCAACACGTACCGCCGGGCCTTATACGTCCTGTCGGAGGGACGGGTAATGGGGGATAATAAGTGCCTTACCCAAAGACACAACCACCATGACGTGGACTCGAACCAGGGACCTCTAAGTTGGGAAACTGGGGTCTTATCAACTATGCCATGACGTCTCGCATACTATGACAAAAGGGCATAACTGACATTTTGGTGTTTTGGAGATATTGAGCAAAATGTATTTTGTTCAACACGTAAAGCCCTATTCAGTGTCATTTTAACAAGCAGATTATGAGACAAAGGGGCACTTCTAATAAATATTTTTTTTGTTCTGCATGTTAAACATGATATACTGAGTCCCCTACACTATATAACTCAATTTTGAAAAAAAAAAAATGTCAGTTATGCCCTTTTTTCATGGGGGGGGGCAGTATAGTATACCACCAGAATATGGTGGCGAGAATTTTTCTTGGCATGTCTACGGTATAATTTATGTCCATTGATTGGATTTTTTTTTTTGATGGGGATTCCTCATTGTTAATGTTTTTAATCACTCTCTAACCTTGTAGAAGCCCGTTAATATTGTCAAACTTTGATATTTGACCTAATTGACAGTGTTTGAACAGACAAAATCACTATACAGTGTGCCCCCCCTGCCCCCCAAAAATGGTTCAATCGGAAATTATTTTAATACAAGAAAATCAGATACAACCTAGTCAAATTGGGTATTGTCTTAAAGCTAAAAGACCATACTTTCTAATGCAATTTATTTCATTTCATTTGGTTGTGTCAATCCGGAGATATATTGAATTTTCTGGAATGACGCAAAATCGCGTTTGTCCCAGTATACTGTATGTGTACATGTACACACATGGTTCTGCATATCGTTTAACAAAGAAAACACACTGAGAGTATGAAAAGTATTGTGCACTCGTTCAATTTAGCTGAACGAACAAATTTTTCAGGATGTACATTTGTGATTTCCTATCATTTGTAATACAAAGGGGAAACATAACTTTGACAAAAGTCCTAAAATGAATAAGATTTGTAGATAATCATAATATCAGTGTGAATGCAGTTTGGTAAACAGAAGACATGAACACATGCCATATCATTTGAATGCAGAGTAACAGTTATTTGTATTTATTTGTTTAATTTACTAGATAATTATTAAAACACATATTGGAAGATAAAATGCATTTGTTATTTGTTTTATTATTGATTTTTGTAATTCGTTTTTCTGAGTTCTGTAAGCAACAATACCACCAATTAAGTTGTCATTATAACCACCAATACACAAAAGTGGGACAAACGTGATTTTGTCTGACTGCACAAAAGTAATCATAACTTTTGATTTATAAAAGTTATAAAAGTAAATGAAACGGGGTTGACTTTATCAGAAAGAAAATTTATTCTGCTTTAATATGATACCAAATACACATACTTTTTGAGAAAAGTAATTAATATCAGTGTGAATGCAGTTTGGTAAACAGAAGACATGAACACATGCCATATTGAAAGACAAAATGCATTTATTTGTTTTATTATTGATTTTTGTAATCAGTTTTTCTGAGTTCTGTAAGCAACAATACCACAAATTACGTTGTCATTATAACCACCAATACACACAAGTGGGACAAACGTGATTTTGTCTGACTGCACAAAAGTAATCATAACTTTTGATTTATAAAAGTAAATGAAACGGGGTTAACTTTATCAGAAAGAAAATTTATGCTTTAATATGATACCAAATACACATACTTTTTGAGAAAAGTAATTACCTTAAATATTTTTTCTCCCGATTGGACCAT
Source organism: Eucidaris tribuloides (assembly GCA_001188425.1). NCBI lineage: Eukaryota > Metazoa > Echinodermata > Echinoidea > Cidaroida > Cidaridae > Eucidaris > Eucidaris tribuloides. Next base: position 53,138 of record JZLH01S0006457.1, on the reverse strand, counting down.
TTTTTTTGGGGGGGGGCGCACTGTAGAGCACACATTAAGGCAGTTATCTGTCATCACTAGCAAAATATGTAAAGACAGGGGCGTCGGCATGTTTCATGAAGACAAAGCATGAGAGAGGCAGAGAAACAGTGATCTGCCCCTGCAATACTTTGTCTGCGTGAAACATGCCGACGGCCATGTGTAAAGATAATATCGGTATATGAATCAATGTCTTGGAGACCAAATATATATCTCTATAAACTCAATCATAAAAATACAAATATGAACATGATGAAATTAAATGGAAGTAGTTGCGTGTCGTAAGGTACATCTCTGCGTCCTGTATACTACACGCGTGGTTCTTGTCTCTCAGACATAAAGGAGAACCTACTGCAGATGACCACTGGTGCATATTACCTTCAAATAGTACTATGAAGTGACCGAGAAAGATATGGCAGGAGACTAGGTGGAAATTGTTGTAAACATGTCAACATTTTCAGTACGGAATTGCCCATATCGGTGTTCTACGGCTCTTCTATTCACGTCTGTGCATTGGGCAACATCCATAACCGCAATAAATTTAACCTTTTCCAGAACAGGGATCTGCATTAATTTTATCCCACAATGTTTGTTCGAGTATCAAACCATTTCTAATGATGATGATTATGAATTTGTACAATTTTATCACGTCATGTAATAAATTTGAATAATTATTTTATCGTGTATTTTTTTATTTAGAAAAAAGTTGAATTGATTTCTTTTAACTGTCAACTCTCAGTATTCTAAAATAATAGATTTTAAACAAGGCGAACTTATGGTTCTATTGCTGCTACAACTATTTTTTTCTTGCTTCTACTCTACTACTACTGCTACTACTTCAACTATTATTACTGCTGCTGCCCTACCCTTTTTACGCCTTTCCGTGTACGCGGATGGTATACATACTGCGATATTTTCCCCTTACGAACACTTAGTCTCTGAATTGCGTCACTTATAGCGCTAGCGATCAAACTAACATATTTCAGACGGAATAAACTGCTTTGTATATTGAACGAGATCCATGATGATATGTAGATACACGTATTTCAATTATGGACTCGGACTCAACAAAACGTGGATTCTGGTCACTGAGCTCTGATTATCCATGAGCCACACGACGCGACGGCCATAGTGCTGCCCTTATACCCTCAATCAAAGGCAGGGAATCTCTTTTGCATGCCTGAAAATTAACATTTTGTAAATGCAATGGCATTTAGAAGAAAATGCCATCTGGGACCCTTTAGCAAAATATAGGAGCTTGAAACTCAGTTTTAGTGGAATTATAGTCACCGTTAGACTCTGATTTGATTTTTTTTCTCGTGAGATAAATATTCCTCCCAGAACGTACACTAAACCACGGCTATTGTTTTTCTTTCGCATTTTTCTAATTCTGGGTAATTACTGATCTCCAGATTTCACACACATGCCCTTCATCAATAGCCTAAGGGCATGGATTATCTTTTCCTGGTGTGGTGGGATGTTTGTAAATGAGATCCACTGCCTGTGGTAACCGTACGTAGCCGAGCGATTCATGAGCATGATGAATGGGTACTTCACGTCGATATGGTTGTTGAAAAGCGCTCTCTATCGGCCAATGACAAAAGGGTCGCACAGGCCTCTATGAGAATGACATAAGTCAAAAGTTTTCGATTGAATACAAATACACGCGTGCGCGCGCGCACACACACACACACACACACACACACACATTCACAAACAAACAAACAAACAAACACGCAAACAAAATAATGGCAGGTTTTGATATACAAAATTAAAGTTAAAAAACTCGTAAAAATTCCAGTTTCTTGAAATGTATAGGGTTGCTTTTATTACCATTTCTTCTTGCTTGCATTGTTATCAACGTCTGTTGTTTTGTTACATATAATTCGTTTGTAATCTTCCATAGATCTCAGTAAGTATAAATTGCATGAATAATTAATTTATCAGAAATTTAAAGGTAGCCAATTAATCGCGGTATGCACCAACCGAATTAACAAAGGTCCACTTATTGAAAAATCACTATTTTGAATTTGCGTGCTTACGATACAGTAAACGCTGTAATACATGTACATGTAATTGCATTTATTTCTGAATGCTGATGGCACTTGATGTTCAAAGTGAGTTTTAAAATTTCTTCAAACGACACTACACCACGTTTGTTAAAATGTTAAGAGATGAGCCATGTTATTCAGAGAACTCGCACACAAACAATGAACAGTGGCTCAGGTTTTTGAATCGGGCTACACCACTAAACCAGTTTTATACGTACGGATGTCAAAATCTCAAACCACTTGCTCCAGGAATTACAGCCAAACCTTTCTACAGTGCGTCCCAGAAAAAACACAACCCTAAAACAAAGGCTTATTGTGCAAAAGCAATGGGGCGTATGATTGTAAAAAATAGGTTCACAATAAACTTTGACTTATGCTCGTTCAAATGATACATTAATCAAAACTATTCACTCATGCATCTCTGAGTACCACGACCTTAAAATTGAAAGTGAAAAACCATTTGTTACGCTTTTTGGCCTTGACACAGTGCACACCAGCTGTCCATCTCTTTCTTTCATGGAGTGCACAGTGTCAAAGCCATAAAGCGTAACAAATGGTTTTCCACTTTAGATTTTAAAAGTCATGGTACTCAGAGATGCATGAGAGAATAGTTTTGATTAATGTATCATTTGAAAGAGCATAAGTCAAAGTTTGTTTTGAATTTATTTTTGCAATTATACGCCTCATTGCTTTCGCACAATAAGCCTTTGTTTTAGGGTTCTGTTCTGGGACGCACTGTATAGCAGCCAACATGCCTACAGTTGGCCATTGAACTGATTGCTCTGGAGACACATGCATTTGAACCTTGCCTTTCGCGGTCACCTGTTTATAAAGGCCACATTCCCCGTCTCCTTTGGGTGACTGCTATAGACATGTTTCACTGTATATTATAATCACCTTGACTTGTCTTTGCAAACAAAATTTAACACTAAAATGCAAGCAGAATCATGACAGGCACCTGGACAAAAATGAAAATTTTTGCTTGAGAATTATCTGTTGTAAAAAAATGTCTATATTTCAAAAAAAAAAAATCAAATACACATTCTCTCATCAAAAATCCTGACTACGGACCAGCACTACTACCAAGATCAAAGTCACAGTCTACATATTTCAGGATTATTGATCAGACATTGTGTCCTACTTATTGCTCAATCTGTAGGTGGGTTTTCTGCTCCACCTTCCTCCCAATCTAACTTGACGAGTGTCTGTCCATAACATTTCATTTCGATGGGGTTCATTCACATTGCATGATTCAAGTCTTGACAGTCCGGAAAATATGGGCCACAGCACATTACACGATCGGTTATGATCCAATTTTAGCAATAAATCGCAACAGCGTTTAATATGAACATTTTAACAAATAAAACTTAATTGATTCGTGTTCTGAACGATGATATGAATACTTCAAATGGGATTTTGGTGCGCCGTCAGCTTTGAACCTGGATTAAGGGCCAAATTATTTTTAAATCGTAAATAATTGTAGATTTCTTTGACGTCACTACGACTACGAGCCGATTTAGATTTTCCTCCGAATAGAGAGCTCTAAACCGGCCATATTTTCTATTTTACCACCTGTGTACATGACCATTAAGAACCTTAAGAAACCAACTATGATGTCTTGAAATGTTTATATCAAACGCTATTCCATTTTTCTTCTAAAATCGGATCGTAAACCTATCGTGTAGTATGCGGCGGCTCAAAAATGGAAAACCAACTGTCGTCAAAATTGGGTGGAGAGTAGGGAAAGAGCTTTAAAGGAATTCATTATCTATCATAGTAAATATGCTAGACCCAGATATGATAATGTAGTCTAAGAATATACATGTACATGTATCATGTTAATTTGCGGGTAATATATTGGGGTCAATTCCAGTTGCTTCACAACTAACATCCCAAAGCTGTTTGGCTAAGGCATCATCTTTCGCTAACGCCGATTCCTTCGCGAGGCTACAGTTGGCAAAATAGCGACCAGATAGATGAGTGATAGACTCTTCCACAGCACAGTAGATCGTTGTTTGAGCTCCGTCTCTTTCGTTCAACATGAACAACCTGTAGAGTGATACAAAACAGGAATGGAGATAGAGACTGGCAATGAGTCTGTAAAAATGTTTAATACAAATAAGATATTTATGCCAGACAATATGAATATTAATCCATTGCCTCCGAGATTCCATAAATCTCATAGGGTACATTACGTGGTACACCCGATTCCGGGGGGGGGGGAGGGGGGCAGTCAAACATAATGCTGTACTGTACATGCGTTAAGGGTATCAAAAACACTGATTTTCAACAAAAAGGGTGTTTTTTCCCCAAGCTTTTTTGAAAGACTGGTCAAACGTATTTAGGGTATTTTTTCCCCCAAGCTTTTTCCTCCTCGTTTCTGAAAAGTGTTATCCCCGGTTACGAAAGCGATGTATACAACCCTGGGAAACAACCGCAGGAAAACGGATCGTGAAATTTGTCACCTCTCTGTCCACGCGCACGCAAACTTTTTTAGGGGTCATATCAGGGGCGTCGATCCATGTTTCGGATTGGGGGGGGGGGGGCTAAAGTGAAAAAAAAGTCGAAAATTTGTCATATAGAATTTTGCGCCGAAAAATTGACAATTTTGTATGTTTAATAGCATTTTTATGCCATGTTTGATGGTTTTATAGTACATGTACTTTCCAATGCTTTTTGAAACAATTATTTGC
>JZLH01S0006457.1:8099-22520 GCA_001188425.1 Eucidaris tribuloides | reverse complement strand
CGTGACTCCCAGGAAATCCACTTATTGATACCAGTGGCGTGAACAGGGAATCACTAATTTGATACCTAAGTGGCGTAAACAGTGAAATCAACTATTTGATACCCACCACAGTGTCCTTCTCATCTATAACATTATTGTACATTGCGCAACCGAAGAGGTTCACTTAACAATCATAAATAATTCTCCTAATTATCAAATGTTCATGTTGGAGATGTTATTACATCACAAAAAATTTGCACCCTAAATGGCGTAATCTACATAACCGAATTAGTACATGTATCCCTAAATGGCGTGACATGTTAGAAAAGGCTACCCTAAGTGCGATTGCCAGCGAACGGTGCTGAAAAAGCTACCCTTTTCCCAAAAGACGTCGACGACGCCCGAGTGCTGGAAAAGGGACCCTTTACGACGCTTTTTCTGGACGCGGTGCGTAGCAGGCCGTGTGGAGAGCGACCCCCCCCCCCCCCGGAACGAGATGCATGGATGAATACGTTTAGTCAATATATCATTTAAAAGAGCATAGGTGAAAAATGATTTTGACCTAATAATATTGGTCCAGTCATACGCCTCATGGTCTCGCACAGAGCGTTGCATCTCGGACGCACTGTATTTCAGTAAATGTACGACAGTCTATCGTGTCCGGTGCAGGACGACTATACATGTAATGTTTGTCATAATATTCATCGAAAATTTGTGTACATTTAGTATATACACGTGCACGTACATGTAATAAGTAATGTGCATGTATGTAGATACATGTAATCTGAGCCGAGATTCCAGTTTTGGAGAAAGACCATAATATATCTATTATACGAATACGGCACCAAATACCTGACGAGCATTTTTTGGGCGTAGCCCGGAAGTAGGCATGGTGAAATTGCCGTAGCGTCGTGCCACCGTCGCCTTTGCTGGTATACGTACATACGTAAACTGGAAGACAGTGTTCCTATTATCGCTTAGGCTGTAGATAAAAAAGTCGCAGCAATTTACCGGTTTCTCATTGGCTATTCGTCGTTGTATTTTTTTTTTGCGAAACAGTGCGAACATAATTAATCGCGTCGCTCGAACTACAGTCACACAACAGGTAATCTTTTTGTCGCACTTTTTGTCGCTCGAAATCCAGTCAGCACAACAGGTAAACTTTTGCTTTGCTTTTCGGCAGATCTAAGTTTTTGGTGTGTGTAAATTTTGTTTTTGGTCGGCCGGCCCGGCCGTGCTAATGAGTGTGAGGGGTCAAGGGCATAGGGCCTAGGGGATGACATGTTGTTGTGGCTGTACTAGCTGTGTGGTGTGTAATCAGGGCTCGGCCCTGCGGGCGCGGGCTCCTTGGGTTATTGTGCTGGAAGAAGGATGGAAGGGGCTTTCAGGTGGTTGTGGTGGGGCGGGGGGGGGCGCAAGGCAGGTAAATCAGGGGTGGTGCAACAGGGGTGGCTGGGGGGGGGGTGGTCCCCCATTTATGGGTTGGGAAGGGGGTGGGGAGGGGTTGCTTAGGGACTGCTAGGCAAGGACAGGTTAAGTCAGGGGCGGTGCAACAGGGGTGGGTGGTGGGGGAGGGGTTGCTACGGGACTGAAGAAGGACGGTTAGTCGAGCGGTGCAACAGGGGTGCTTGGGGAGAGGGGGTGGTTGCATCCCGCCCCGTTTGTGATTGCGGAAAGGGGTTGCTAGGGGTGGTTTGCATCCCTCCGTTCGAATGAGCTTATATTCGAACAGTCAGCAAAACATTCAGGTATTTGTGGTGGCGGGGGGAAGGGGGATGCTTAGGACTACTTATGCTGGACTACTTATTGGAAGGTTTTTGTTTGGGACATCACAAAAACATTCAGGTGGTTGTGGTGGGCGGGGGAAGGGGGATGCTAGCAAGACGGTTAAAGTCAGGGGTGGTGCAACTAGGATGGCTGGGGAGGGGTGCGTTTGCCGCGCCCCCGCTTTGGGGTGGGGAAGGGGTGTGGGGGAAGGGGTTGCTTAGGGACTGCTAGCAGGACAGTTAAGTAAGGGGCGTTGTGCAACAGGGGTGGGTGGGGGACAGGGGTGGGGGAAGGGGTTGCTTAGGGATGCTAGAAGGACAGGTTATAGTCAGGCGGTGGCAACAGGGGGTGGGTGGGGGAAGGGGTTGCTTAGGGACTGCTAGCAAAGGAGCAGGTAAGTCGGGCGGTGCAACAGGCGTGGCTGGGGAGAAGGGGTGGTTTGCAACCCCCATTTGTGGGTGGGGAAAGGGGGTGGGGAAAGGGGTTGGGCTAGGGCGGATGCCCGTCCCCTCGAATGAGCCCTTAATTATATTCGGAACACATCCACAAAAACTTTCAGGTGTCGGTAGAGGGGGATGCTTAGGACTGCTAAGCAGGAACAGGTAAAGTCAGGGGCGTGGCACGCAGGGTCAGGGACTGCGTTAGCGGGTGGTTGCCTCCACCCTCCCCGTGCTCACCACTGAAATCATGTTTTTTTTTTTCATAGAATTTTGGCCTTGGCTGGCGCCAGCCGCTTGTGTAAAGTGATCATTACTGCAACAGGTTGGTTGGGAATGTCTCAAAAATTTGTGTGCCCCAGGTGGCCCCCACAAAACTTATGACAGGAAGCTAAGAGGTGTTGGGGGGGTGTATTCGGTTAAAATGGCTGCATATTTTTTTTGGCCAAGGGGGTGTTTTTGAAATGTCAAGTACGAAAACGTAAATGTTGATTTCTCTTTGGCAATAAGAGGGCAATACGAGAAGGATACAAGGATAAGGGGTGGGGAGGGGGTTGCGGATTTGGGCGAGCTATATTGGGAGATTGATGAGGATATGGGGATCCGCCCCCCCACCCAAAACAAAAAAAAATGAGTGAAGAGGTGGTGGTGCAGCTTTCATCGGCGCGAAGCGCCAAATTGAGCAGTCTATTATAGAACGGCAGCATAACCTGACGCATTTTTTGAGCGTAGGCCGCGGAAGAGGCATGGTGAACATAGCCCGTAGCCGGCGACCGTCGCCTGCTGGTATAATATTACATACGTACTGGAAGCCTAGTGTTCCTATACTCGCTTTGCTGTAGATCAAAAGTCGGGCAGCCGTTACGTCGTTCTCATTGGCTATTCGCCGTATTTTGTTTTGCGAAACCTTGCGAACATAATTAATCGCGTGCTCGATAAACTACAGTCACACAACAGTCCAGAAGAGGCTAATTTTGTCGCTATTTTGTCGCCGCGAAACTCAGTCACAACAACGAGGTAACTTTTGCTTTGCTTTCGCCAGATCTAAGTTTTTTGGTGTGGCGTAAATTTGTTTTTTGGTCGAGCGGCCGGACGTGCTATGGAGTGTGAGGGGCCAAGGCATAGGGCCTAGGGGGAGTGACAATGTTGTTGTGCTGTAGCTAGGCTGTGTGCTGTGTAACCCAGGAGCTCGGCCCTGCGGGCCGGAAGCTCCATTGGGTTATGAGTGCTGTGTTGTGTCGCATCAGCCTGTCGCGAAGGATGGAACGGGGCTCTCAGGTCGTTGTGGTGGGCGGGGGAAAGGCAGGAACAGGTATAAGTCAGGGGTGGCTGGGGGAGGGGTTTATTTGTACGGCCCATTTGTGGGTGGGGAGGGTGGGGGAGGGGTTCTGACTTAGGGACTTGTAGCCAAGGACAGGTTAAGTAGGGGCGGTTGGGCAACAGGGGTGGGTGGGGTAAGGGGTTGGCTTAGGAACTGTAGCTAGGCAAAGGACAGGTTAAGTCAGGGGCGGTGCAGGGGTGGGTGGGGGAAGGGGTTGCTTAGGGAGCTGCTAGCAAGGACGGTAAAGTGGAGGCGGTGCAAACAGGGTGGCTGGGGAGAGGGGGTGTTGCAATCCCCCCCGATTTGTGATTGGGGAAAGGGGTTGCCTTAGGGGTGGTTCCCTCCTCCTCGAATGAGCCTTAATACGGAACAGATCCACAAAAACATTCAGGTAGTTGTGTGGGCGGGGGAAGGGGGATGCTAGGCAAGGACAGGTAAAGTAGGGGTGGTGCATACAGGGATGGCTGGGGGAGGGGGTGGTTAGCCCTCCCCCCCATTTGTGGGTGGGAAGGGGTGGGAGAAGGGTTGGTTAGGGACTGCTTAGCAAGGACAGGTTAAGTCAGTGGGCGTGCACAGGGGTGGGTGGGGAGGGGTGGGGAAGGGGTTGCTTCGGGACTGCTAGCAAGGAGAAACAGGTAAGTCGGGCGTGCAACAGGCGTGGGTGGGGGAAGGGGGGGGGGAAGGGTTTGCTAGGGACTGTTCTAGCAAGGACAGGTAAAAGTTCGGGCGGTGCACAGGCGTGGCTGGGGAGAGGGGGTGGTTGGCAGATCCGCCGCCCCCATTTTGTTGGGTGGGGAAGGGGATTGCTTAGGGGCAGTTGCCTCCCTCCCTCGAATGAGCTTAATTCGGAAACTCCAACAAAAATTTCAGGTAGTTGCTGGTGGGCGGGGGAAGAAGGGATGCTTAGGACTGCTAGCAAGGAAGCGTAAAAAGTCGGGGCGGTGCACCAGGGCCGGGTCAGGAACTGCTTAGGGGTGGTTGGCCTCCACCCCCTCGCCCAGCTCCTACACCACTGAAGATCAAATGTTTTTTTTTATGAAATTTTGGCTTGGCTGGCGCACCCGCTTGTGTAAAGTGATGCATTATGCACCGGTTTCGGTTGGGAATGTCCAAAATTTTGTGTACCCCCCGTGCCCACAAAATTATGAAGGAAGCCTAAAAGGGGGGTGTCATTCGGTAAAATTCTGCATTTTTTGGTAAAAAAAAGGGCCAAGGGGGTGTTTGAAATGTTAAGTATCATACGAAAAAGTAAAATGTTGATTCTCTTTAGCAATAAGAGGGGCAATACGAGACGGAAAAATTTACCAACGGAATAAGGGGCTGGGGAGGGGGTTGGCCGATTTGGCGACTATAATTGGAGATTGGGAGGATATGGGGATCCCCCCCGCCCCAACAAAAAAATGAGTGAACGAGTGGGTGCGTGTGCAGCTTTCATCGGGCGAAGCGCCGATGAAGCTAGTTATCTATAATTTGGTGCTCCTGACTGTTCATCACTGCCGTCAGGGGTCGCAACCTTATGCAGTTTCTTATGACTTTTGCACCGCCTTAGTGCTCTCCAGTGACAAGACCCGGGCAAAGACTTTATTCATGGAACAGATTGTTGTAGCAAGCCGTATGGTCCTGTTGTAACACACCATTCAGAGCGTTTGCCGGCAACACACACACGGTATCTTTAAGCATGGAAGTCGTACAAAGAAGTGTTGCTCACGAGGGCAGATATTGTCGGGAGGAATTTTCGCACAGAGCGTTGCATCTCGGACGCACTGTATTTCAGTAAATGTACGACAGTCTATCGTGTCCGGTGCAGGACGACTATACATGTACATGTTTGTCATAATTTATCATCGAAAATTTGTGTACATTTAGTATATACACGTGCACGTACATGTAAAATGTACATGTGCATGTATGTACGATACATGTAAATCTGAGCCGAGATCCAGTTTTGGAGAAAGACCATAATTATCTATAATTTGGTGCTCTGACTGTTCATCACTGCCGTCCAGGGGTCGCAACCTTATGCAGTTCTTATTGACTTTTGCACCGCTTATCTCTCCAGTGACAAAGACCCGGGACAAAGACTTTATTCAGGAACAGATTGTTGTACAACCGTAGGTCCATGTTGTAACACACCATTCAAGAAGCGTTTGCCGCAACACACCACACGGTATCATTTAACATGGAAGTCGTAAAAGAAGTGTATGCTCACGGAGCAGATATTGTCGGGAAAGGAATAGAGTCTCTGCGTACCGCATCGTTGGGTGTTCAGTGTGCCGTTGGTGTGGCGGGGTTTCTTGTGTCGGCTTACGGTGTATACTACGTGTGGTTCTTCAGAGGGACTCGCCGTGTGAAGAGCACAGTCAGCCTAGCTGGAAAGACCGTTATAATAACAGGTACACAAATGTTGTCCTTATGTCCAGGACATAGCGCGTTGACCCCCCCCCCGGGGGGGGGGGGTCGGTCTCCACATGGCCTGCTACGCACCCGTGTCCAACATCAACCTCAGAAATGCACCCTAAAAGGCGTAATCTACATAACCAAATTTACAACCCTAAATGGCGTAACACATGAGAAAAGCTACCCTAAGTGGCGTGATTCCCAAGAAATCCACTTATTCTGATACCCTGGTGGCGTGAACAGGGAATCCACTAATTTGATACCCTAAATGGCGTTAACAGTGAAATCAACTAATTGTATAGCCTACCTATAAGTTCCCTTCTCATTTAAAACATTATTGTACATTGCACATCCCGAAGAGGTTCACGTAATAATTCATAAATAATTTTCGTAATTAATAAACGTTCATTTGGAGATGTTATAGATCTACTCAAATTTGCACCCCTAAATGGCGTACCTCTATAGCCAAATAAGTAACCCTAATGGCGTGACATGTGAGGAAATTGCTACCCTAAGTGGCGATTGCCGGCGAAGTGCTGAAAAAGCTACCTTAAAAGACGTCGACGACGCCCGAGGGCTGGAAAAGGGACCCTTTTCGACGCTTTGCCTGGACGCGGGTGCGTAGCAGGCCATGTGGAGAGCGACCCCCCCCCCCCCCCCGGACCCATCCGACCGCTCACCAACGCGTATAATGTCCTAATTTGATCAGGACAATTTTGTTAGGACCAGAGTCCTGCAGAAGTTGCATGCCGAAGGCATATTGACGTGTCCGGGTTGTCCGTCCTTCCTGACGGTTTTGGATACCGCGATAACTTAAACAGCTGATCGGATTTTCATGCAACTATAGGACCAATTAGGCTATGTACTATTAGGCAAACAGGAACTGACTTGAAGGTCAAAGGTCATAGGTCACAGGCCCTAATACATGCGTAATACATGCCTAATTTGGACTCGCCACGATATCTTAAAAATGGTTGGTCGGATTTAGATGTAACTTGGGTGAAGTATGTATTATAAGACATCGAAGAACTGATTAGATTTTGGAGTTGAAAGGTCAAATGTCAGGATGAGGCCTCGTACGAAATGTCTGATTTGGTCCTCGTTACTACGATGAATTAATTCGATTTTGATGTAATAGGACCAATTATTATATGAGGCAACAATGAAGTGATAACATGTTTGAGATGAAAGGTCAAAGGTCACAGGCCATAATACATGCCTGATTTGGGCTCGTTAACACAATCATTTAAGAATGGTTAGTCGGATTTTGACGTAACTTTGGTGAAGTATGAGTTTTAATACAAGAATAAACTGATTACATTTTGGAGTTGAAAGGTCAAAGTTCAAAGGTTATGAGGCGGCTGAGGCCCCATACATGGTGTCTTTACCGCAATAACTTAAAAATAGCTTATCGGAGTTCAATGTACCTTGGCTAAAGTATTATAAGGCATCGATGAACTGATAAGCTTTTAGAGTTGAAGGTCAAAGGTTAAAGGTCATGAGGACCCATATATGTCCTCCACAATAACTCAAGAATGGATTGTTGGATTTTGATGTAACTTGGGTGAAGTAAGCCTATTTGGTATGAGGCACAGATGACCACAAATCGAAGTTGAACTAGAAATGTATTCGTGTTAAAACGATGTACTTGCAATGATGTCAGTGCAAATTGAGGTCTGAAAGAGAGACTAACATTGCATTTTATGGGTCATTAAAATTGAATTAACCATTCAGTTATCGTAGTAATACGTAGGAGAATAGTGCAAATAAAGGTCTGGAATAAAGACTAATACATTCATAAGTAGTACATATTAGGTCTGAAAGCAAGACTAACATTGCCTACGGGACCTTATACAGGGTCTGAAGTGTGCACTTCATAGGGTCTTAGATTTTTGAAATGGGAATAATCATTAAGTATAAAAATAATGCAAATTGAGGGTTGGAAGAAAGACTAACATTAACCGTTGGACTTTGTACAGGTGAGGTCTAAAAGAGAGACTAATATTGCCTATGGAACTTTTGTACTTCACACAGTCTTAGATTTCTCAAATGAGAAGACATAGGCTATTAAGTAGCAAAAAAGTGCAACTCAGGTCTGGAAGACATACTAATATTGCTTATCAATAAATTGGCGCCTGGATGGTCATGCGTGAGTGATTTTCACAAAAGAACAGCTCAGTGATCAAATGAAGTAACCATGCAAATACCTACAGAATTTAAACTGAAATGGACATAAATAAGGGACGTAAAACGAGAAAGAGAGAAAATAGACAAAATGGCGCCTGGATGGTCACGCATGAGTGATTCGAAAATTAAGAGTTCGGTGATCAAGAAGACATGCTCACTGACATACCTACAAAATTTGAAATGAAATGGACGTGAGGAAGGTACCTGAAAAGAAAAAAGAGAAGGCAAAGACAAAATGGCGCCTGGACGGTCACGCATGAGTGATTTCAAAAATCCGGCTCCGCGATGCCCTGCGTATGACAACCATGAATGTGCATAGAAAGTACACGTAGCAAGAAAATTATTCAACGCTACTTGGCGCAATCGAAGTTAAGAATTTGGTCTGAAAATGAACAAAATGGCGTCTAGATGGTCACGCATAAGTGATTTTTGAAAAATGAAGAGTTCAATCAGTGATCAAGTTCACATGGTCATGGACATACCCACGAAATTCGGACTGAAATAAACATGAGGAAGGGACCTAAACAGAGGCCACAAAAAGACACTATATAACACTGTGGAAGACACGTTTAAAAAATTGTCGAACTTTGCTATCTGACATAGTGTTTGAGTGGACATATAAACACCTTAGAACACAAAAGTTTGGACAGTTATGCTGTCACTAGTACAATATGTGCAGATATAAATTGGCACATTAATTTTATATCGGGCGATAGGAAATTCTGCAACACAGCAGTCTATGGGGGAAAGCTGGAATGGTCTCTCAATGATTTTTACTTTTTTAAAGCACTTACTGATCGTTTTAAACTGCAATTTTTTCAGGGCTTCATTTTTTAACCATGTTAGAGACACTGGTAGCATGGGGAATCATGCAGCTTAAATTTTTTTAAACTGGAAACACTGTTATAGCCTACAGTGCCTTTAAGTCTAAGGCATTTGGAGGGGGGAAGAAGAAGAATTTGCATATGAACGAGAACAAAGCACTGTGTAGCATCATTGCAAATATCAAAGGTCACGAGGCCTCATACATATCTGATTTGGGCTTGGTACCGCATGAAAACTTAAAAATGTTTGATCAAATAAGGTACATGCATGCATGAGGCTGTTCAATCAAACTGGGTGGGAGTGCTGACTGCGGAGGCGTACCCATTGACTGCGCACAGTCGAACTGCTTAAGTTGACATATAGGATGGGGTGGTGTACTGTACTGATGTGGGGTAGGATAAATATTAGTATAATTTTGAAAATGACATTCATGAAATATAAAAATCTATGCATTAATAATTTGTTTCAGAGTGCAGAGAGATATAATTCAACACACACTACAGTGCACACAAATACGCACGAACACATGCAGGCACACACATGCACACACACGCACGTGCACATACACACACATGTGCGCGCACACACACACACGCACGTGCACATACACACACATGTGTGCGCGCACACAGACACGCACACACACACAACGAGAAGACAAACATTAGAGACGCATTTAGATAATTTATTTCCGTAACAATGGTAAAGTCAACATGACAGAAATTTGCTCAGAAACAACAGTCAACCGTTCTAAGTTCAAAGTACACTGAGACTTACAGGGCCGAGTTCAGGCAGCGTTGGGCTCAATTACATTACACAATTGCAAATACCATTACGTTTATTTGAAATTTTTAAATTTCGTTTAGTCATCAATTGTGTCAATTAAAATTACAATTAATACCAATTACTTTCTGTATAACAGACTAAAGTTAATGCGTTCGATCCTGTTTTCACCCTCACCCCTGTAATGTTTTGTATACAGAGTATATTTAGAGTATATTTAGAGAATGTACATATACGGCATACTTCTTAATTAAATTACATTACTAAGGTGAATCTATAAACATGTCATTTATATTTCTATGAAATTAATGCACAAAAGCAAAAACAAAACAAAACAAAACAAATGTATCACCATTTCAGGTTTTGAATGAATATGACATTTCAAGTTAACTACTTGCTTACATATTTTTTACTGCAGGATTCTAAACGTTCAAGTATTCTTTTCAACTTCAACGTCTATAAACCAGGGCCGTCGATCACTTTTTCGTATGGGGGCGGGCTTAGAAGGGGAAGTAAGTAAAAATTTCAAAATCCCAATATCAAATTTTGCACGGAAAACACGCCGCAAAATGTAAAATTGTATATGCTTAGTACTTATTTTCATGTTATTGTTAAGTGAAATATTTTTTAATGCCTTGACCCGGTTTTAACATGCTTTTGCGCTACGTTCAATGAATGTTTCAAGTTATCAAAATTTTTGGTAGGGTAAAACGATATGATTTCTCCCTATATTTCCAGAAGGGGGGTGTCATTTGCCCCCCCCCCCCCGATCGACGCCCCTGATATACACATAATATTGTCCAATGCATTTGGATGACCTTGTCCACCTTGGGGTTTGTGGAGCAAGCCCCCTTTGTACCACTCCTAAAAATTGGGCACTGTGATTTGTCAGCAAAGGATCTAAGTAATACAAATGGAAAACCGATAACTCTCTCTCTCTCTCTCTCTCTCTCTATATATATATATATATATATATATATATATATATATATATTATTATTATTTATTATATATATGTATATTAAAGGTATTGGCTAACATTTACCACAGTTAAAAAAATCTGAGCCACATGATTCCCCATGCTACCAGTGTCTTTGAGGAGGTCTAAAAATGAAAGCCCTGAAAAAATGTACAGTGTATTTCAAAATGACTATTCAGTGCTTTAAAAAAAGTGAAAATAAGTTGACCAGATTCACTTGCCCATTTCCTCCCATAGACTTACTGTGTGTACACCTATAGGCTATTTGAACTCGCCCCGAGTTTTAATTGTTTATTCATGCATAACTTGCCATTGGCAGTGTAACTTTCCAAACTTTTGTATTCTAGGGTGTTTATTTGTCCATTTGAACACTACTATGTAGCTCAGATATCAAAGGTTTTTTTTTTTTTTTAATTGAAGCTCCACAATGTTAGCCAATCACTTTAACCACATTTTATCATAAAGTAATTGAATGTTTTCGAAGAGTAATTGATTGAGAGCATTATTTCATTTTTTTTTCAATTTTTTTTTTTTCAATTTTCAAATAAAATTAGTCCATATAAATGTAATTAATGTAATCAAGGAGGACATGGAACCGAATCGGAATTCACCGGGAAACTCCAGAAAGGGATCATAAAGATTAAAGACACAAATCGGAATCGGGGGTTAAGTCTCAATACTGAGTCGCCGAATGTATGAATTCGTCTCGTGTAGTTTTCCTCACATTGTGAATACAGTGAATTCATAAATCAAGTGGCACTATAAGATTTACAATTACGAATGGCAAAATACTTCAGTAAATTCTTATACGTGAAATTTTACCGACATCCGACAGGTGCAAACGCTGGTATCGGACGGGAGACAACGGTGGACCTCGCCAGGCGTGGAGCGAAGATCATCATGGCCTGTCGTAACCCGGACAAGGCCCAGGCTGCTCTGGTCGAGGTCCGGAGAAGATCAGGCAATGACAACGTGGTCTTCAGACCTCTCGACGTCTCGGATCTGAAATCTGTTCGGGCTTTCGCAGAACGGTTCCTAAAGGAAGAAGATCGACTGGATATATTAATCAATAATGCAGGTGTGTTGCAATCTTAGTTTGAAATTTCTAACGCCATTACACAAAAGTAAAAGGTATTAAATAAAATACGTTTATGAGGCTAAAGAAGAAAGAAAGAAGAAAGAAAGAAAGAAAGAAAGAAGAAGAAGAAGTACAAGAACAAGAACAAGAACAACAACAACAAGAACAAGAACAAGAGCAAGAACAAGAAGGAGAAGGAGGAGGAGGAGGAGAAGAAGAAGAAGAAGAAGAAAAGAAGAAGAAAGAGGAGGAAGAGGAGAAGAAGACGAAGAAGAGGAGGAAGAGGAAGACGAAATTAATGTAAATCCTGTTTGTAAAATAAAAGTTTCAGTCCTGATTCACGTAATTTTGCTGACTTCAATATCACGAGATGTGTGGTACCTTAATTGTCTTGATGACATATTAGTAAACTTCTCTATTCACCATCATTTTCACTCTATACGTTTGTTAGGTATCGGATCACAGAAACATCAATTGTCTGCCGAAGGGTTTGATACTGTCATGGCAACCAACCACATCGGTCATTTCCTTCTTACCATGCTTCTCATCGACTTGTTAAAGAAGAGTTCACCCAGTCGAATCATCAACGTGTCATCTCTTTTACATGGATTTATCAAGGAGGTAGACTTTACCAATAGGGGAGGCGTTCGCGGTGTTGAGCGGTACAGTCGAAGCAAGCTGGCCAATGTTTTATTCGCAAAAGAATTGGCACGACGCTTGGAAGGGACTGGTGTGACAGCCTACTCCTTACATCCGGGAGCTATTTACAGCAGCATTTGGGACAGTAGTTATACGTCAGTGGGCCGAAGGACGAGATACTTGATGACTATTCCCTTCTTTTGGTAAGCTCAATGCACAATTTCTAGATCTGGTAAATGCATGTTTTTTTCTTCTTTTATGGAAATGATCCGTCGTATTTTGAAGAACATAAACGACACCGCGGCCAAGCCGTGGAAAGGTTCCATAACTTCCATTCCAACAAATATCAATGATACTCTGATCTTATCCAAAGTGCAAATTATAAGGAAATATCATGTGATTACACTAAACATTGCGTCTTTTAATAAGCCTAAATGAAAAACCGGAAATGAACAAATCGGCATAGTGAACGTCCGCCGGGCGAAATCAGTATAGCGCACTCAACGTCAGGCAGGATGCGATAAGGAGCATTTCTGTTGAGATCATAGAGAGATGGGTCCCTCGATAATGGGAGTCGGTTGCACCACGAACCCTGTGGGAATAACAGAATCTCGGAGGCAATGGGTTCATATTCATATTGTGGCATAAATATCTTATTTAATCTCAAACTCACTGAAAACGTAATAGACTCATTGCCACTTTCTATCCCGTAATAAACATTTTCACAGACTCATTGCCAGTCTCTATCTCCATTCCCGTTTTGTATCACTGTGCAGGTTGTTCATGTTGAACGAAAGAGACGGAGCTCAAACAACGATCTACTGTGCTGTGGACGAGTCTATTACTCACCTATCCGGTCGCTATTTTGCCAACTGTGACCTGGCGAAGGAATCGGCGTTAGCGAAAGATGATGCCCTAGCGAAACAGCTTTGGGATGTTAGTTGTGAAGCGACTGGAATTGACCCGAGTATTATTACCCGCAAATTAGCATGATACATGTATATTTTAGGATTAAATTTATCTAAATCTAGTTTATTATATTTGAAATATTCCCTTTGGTGTTTAATTGTTTCTACTTTCCTCCGAAGTTCGGCGGTAGATGGCTTTCCTTATTGCTTGCATGTCAGTCACGACTTGAATAATACAAAATGAATGAACGCAAATTTTGCTAAACCACACCGAATCGAAATGTTATGTTTGTCAGAGAATGGAGCGGCAAGAGGCTACTGAGTCTCACCGGTAGCCGGGTGGAGCTGGGTGGTACAAAGTTTAACGTCCGGGGGGGGGGGGGTGGACACTGTCATTACAAAGTGTAGGCCCACACCTTGCGCGTGTATGGACTTTCAAAATTGACCCTAAAAAGAGTAATTATCTGTGGATCTCCGAATACCCTAAACAAGTATTCAGTTCTGAAAAGATACCATTTTAAAGTAACCTGTTAAATGTGTATACCCTTTTTCCTGATTTTGGCGATTTCACTATACACCCATACATCGCCCAACCGTGAGAAACAACCCTTTTAACGCGTTTTTTTTTTTTACACGCGTTTGTTGTACACATTGTAATATGATAGTGCACCCCCTCCCTTTCTGATGGGATTAAACTAGGACGACTTGACCAGCACCATGAAACTCCTTGGACCAACTGTGTACACTCTAAGGAATATAGTAGTGCAATAAAATCTCTGGTCCCATATCTTGGACTTCGTTTGTATTTTATTGTTTTTGCAACCTTATAAAGATCAAATTTGAAGGACCCCAAGAACTGTTTTATATCGAGAGTGCATTGTAGTTGAGTAGAAGTATTGTTGCAAGCACTCATCAATGTTCTTTTGGGAGGGGTGGATCGGAAAATCAGCATGCAGAGAAGTAAACGGTGATTGATAAATAATCCTGATATATATACGCAATTATTGGCTGCAATTATGTCTTATAAAAAATAGCATTGTATGACTTAATCAATAATGTATTTTTTTTTTCAGTCCAGTACAATCAACCGCAGGGTTGGGTTTCTTCCGGAAAAAACTGGA
>JZLH01S0006454.1:45906-56633 GCA_001188425.1 Eucidaris tribuloides | reverse complement strand
AAGTAGATTGTGCTGCTGATGGCCCGGAGACAAAAAATATAAATTCTAATATGCGAGCGAGCGTAGCGAGCGAGCCAAAAAAAAATCGTATTTTTACAACCAAACCATATAATCGTTCATAAAAATTCGGCATGCAAACACAGAAAAAACAACACTTGGTTTTCCCCTCCGAGGAAAGGAAAAATTGTAGTTTCACCTTTACAAATCTACATATTTTGCTTCTTTAGTGACAAATTGATCTGAATCATTAATCTGAATTAATTAATCTGAACAATTCTTGACACGTTATACTACAAAACACTACTTATCACATACAATATTCTTTTTTTTTTAATTTGTATTGTAATTTTGCGCGCGCAGCGCGCCGACAATTTTCAGTTTTTGTACCACGCTACTACAAACATTTGAAGGCAAACAGTGCATCCCCCAAAATAACAACTTAAGAATAATTCTTATGTGATACAAGAATATGACTTGTTTAAACACTGTCTGCGCAAGGCACTGCAAAAACATTAAACTTACACAACACTCCTTTTGTAGGCTTATCTCTGTTCTAATAAAAGTGCTTAGAGACATGCAATTTTGTCTTTGTGTTATGCGCTATATACAAAAATGTTTCATTATTATTATTATTATTATTATCATTATTATTATTATTATCATCATACTAGTATTCAATTATCATCATCATCATCATCATACTAGTATTCAATTTTGCGCGCGGAGCGCGCCGAAAATTTTGACATGTTTCTTACCACACGTATGAAAATATATATCTAAATCGCGCGCTAGATGTATATTGTGTAGATACTGTTCAACAGTATAATAAAAAAAAAGGAAATGGGTGGCAGCTTCACATCAGTCTTTATTTTTTTTTGTTTGTTGGGCGTGCATATACTCTTTCTAGGAGGTGTTTTGGACGATCCGGGCCCCATGCGCCTACCACCCTTCGGCTCACGCCACTGAGTCCGAACAATTTACCCGTACATGTAATTCCACACAATTGAATATCTACCCTATAATTTGCCAAAGTTTTCTTTAATGGTATTTTCATCTATATCCGTGGATTTCCGCAATGGTATTTTTTACAGTTCAACTAAGAGACACTCTGAATAATAAAACATAGTGTTTGTATAAGTTATAATACACTCAGGAAAACCCCAGCAGTCAAAAATTTTCGCTGGTCATCGTTATTTTCCGTGTATAATTGTATTTAATTTACCGTGAAATGATTGGTTATTCGAATCGCGCTTGCCTTTTCCATTGTTTCTAAGTTATGGTAAAAAATACCAAAGGCACCTGGCTAAAATCTTAGGGAGTAATAAATCGGAGAGAAAATGTCAAAAAAAGAAAAAATCTGGAATCTGCACTACAAAAAAAAAAAAAAAAATCCATGATTTTTCTGAGTTCTAACCCACGAAGAAATTGGTTGAAAATCTTGCAGGGAGTGTTATATGAAAGTGTCCTAATGGAAGATAGCATACTTTTCTGATAATCTTACATTTAACTGGAACACCAATTCAGGACCACTAAAAATATATTGCAGTGTAATCTTGTAAGTGTTGTTTTTTGACCGAAATGTCAGTCTGTCAGTTATGCCCACTTCTTTCTCAACCGGTCATTATTCCCGTGAACAAGTAAGAAGGAATTTGTACGCATTTGAAGGTCCAGAAGGGCGCTGTCGCTGTAAGCAAAAGGTAAATTCTATGAGTCGTAAACGCCCGCTTCTCTCTTTTTTGAATATCAGATCCTTGAAGCAATCGGATCGTATCTTATTCGGTTTTGTTGCTCCACGCAGAACGAACAGATCGAGTGCGACGAATTTATAGCGCCGATACAAATCCGATTGGCAATCGTCGTCCTCGAAGTGGACTTGTGGGACAAAATTAGCGACCTCTCTACGTTTAATAAACTTTGTCAAGGATCAAAGGGACAGTGTAATTTAGCTTTAGAGGTTAAGTTCTCTGACAATGTTGTTACAGTGGTATTGACCATGTTTGGAGAAGTCGAAAATGCCTAAGAAAAACATTTTATGGAAGGGCCGCGAAAACTTTCCGTCAGTCCCCCACTCCACCCCCACTTAGCGACTTTTCGGCTGCTGATTTGGCCGCAAATTTGGCCGTTTTCCTGCACCTCCCTAGCCCCCCCCCCCCCTCCCATTGAGTGAGTTTTCGGCTGCGAATTTGGCCGTGAATTTTTTTTTTTTTCGGCCGGGAAACAAATTTTTGGCCGCGAAAATTTTCCCGACGGAAAAATTTTCCCGACGGATTTCGTCCCAACATTTTTACCTCGGCACCGCCCGTGACCAATACTACATTGGCTACAGTGTATCAGGCTGTGTAAGGATTTGTTTTGAAATTGTTTACTTGTGGAGAAACGAGCATTAATTTACCAGTTTTGAGTTAATCTGCGGCCTTGATAAAAATTGATCCCATAGAAAGCTGCACAACAAATTTCACCATCACGTCATTATGAAATTCTGATAGCAGAAAACTTTAAACAGTGTATTTGATTGTATAAAACATTGCGTCCTAAATTAAGGACGACTTCCAATGTATTATATCCTTTCCATGATCGTATTGTTGTTCTTGAGTACAGACAAGTGCAAACTTTGAACATGCAAGAATGATGAGCGCAGTAGACTAAAACTAAGACTTTGGTGCAAGTTACAAAAAAGTGATCAGAGGATGAGTGGATCTTGCAAAGGCTGCACTGCGTGTAAAACTAGCAAGTTTTGGAACTTTCTTCTTCTTAAAGTGGCAACTTAAGTTTACCCCCGTCCTCGCCTTTGAATCAATAATCAAATTAGTAATTTGCACACCTTTTGATCAAACAAATGCACAAAGCCAACGAAATACAAGAAATCATTCACTATTTCTAATTCCCATAAAATTAGCTGTATTTTGTCCAAGACGATCATCGTTTTGTTTTACTAGTAATCTTATAATTATTGTGATTGATTTTGTTGTTGAGGATGATGATGATGATGATAATGATGACGACGATGATGTGGATGATGGTGATGATAATGATGATGATGATCTATTTGTCTATTTTATTATCGTCATCACTACATTAAGATATCAAACAACTGCATTCTTATAGCGATGATGGTATTTTGTTGTTGTTTTTCGTCATCATATTCATCATCGTCAACACTATTGTAGGTGATGTTGTGGTATAAATTGTCACTGGCGCTGACGACCATTTGTGCAAATTTGGCATAGATTGGTAACACTTTTGTGCCGCTCTTGCTGATTACAGTATTTTACTTCCCTGGTGATAATTTGTGCCAGGAACCATGTACATGTAATGTAGTGGTACAATTTGTCACCAGTCGCTGAATAGTATACCACAGCAGGGAGTGCAACAACGCTATTTTGTAGTTAGTGTTGCTGCCGTCATCTTTGTTGTTGCTATCGTCACCACTACATGGGACTACTGCCCTATGGCACAAGAAAGCAAATTAAAAGATCACTCAAATAATAGATGAGATGCAACAACACTTCTGTTATAATTAGTGTTGTTGTGTTGTTGTTGTTTTACTTGTCGTAGTTAATAGTAGTACATGTAGTTGTTGTCGTCTCAATCAATATCGTCACCGCTATTATACGTTAGGGGATACAACAACTCTGTACCCTTATAATAGTTTGTTGGTGCTGCTACTGTAGCTGTTGCTGTTGCTGTTGTAGTTGTTGCCGCCGTCATCATTGTTGTAATTACCATGATCAATCCATCACAGGACCGGTGGTACACGCCCAACGAATTTCAGTACATCAGTGGACGCGAGACGGCCAAGGACTGGAAGAGGAGTATACGCCATCGTGGGAAGAGCCTGAAAATCCTGATGGGCCGTGGACTGTTGAGGGCGCACCCACTCATGTGCGAATGCGACACTTGCAGGCTCAACTTTGCATCGGTGAGTTTCTAGAGTATGGCGAATACTTTGTTGCCACTATTCACGCTTTGTTTTTTCTTTACATCAAGTCATAATCTGATATATTTCTTCTTTCCGATCTAAATTGATACAAGATATATGTGTCTTTGATTAATCGGATTAATATTGCTGTATGTGCCTTGACGAATTACTGAAGGATTTTACTGGACCATCAGCACTAGATAACTGTCGTACACATGCATATTGTATTATAATCAAGACCTATTATTGAATGATGATGATGATGATGATGATGATGATGATGATGATGATGATGACTGTTGTTAGTGATGGTGGTAGTAGTCGTTTTTGTATTGTTATGTTATTATACTGTATTATTATTAGTAGTAGTAGTAGTAGTAGTAGTAATAGTAGTAGTAGTAGTAGTAGTAGTAGTAGTAGTAGTAGTAGTAGTAGTAGTAGTAGTAGTAGTAGTAGTAGTAATAGTAGTAGTAGTAGTAGTAGTATCATCATCATCATCATCATCGTCATTATTATTATTGTTATTTCTACAATTATTACAGGAAATATTATAATCGTCACGGTCAACATAATCATATCCTTATCATCATCACCATGTTTGCATCGGTAATGGCCATCATTTATGTGAATACACTGTAGTTTGATTGTTGATTTTTTTTTTCTCTCAGCAATCAGAATATATTTTTAAGCTATTTTCGTCTTATTATGTAAAACAAACCAATAAAACGAAATGATTGTATCATGACGGTGACTCATGATCCGTTACTCACGTATAAATGTTTTGTTTCCAGGAAATTTATGCGACTTTGAAGGTCGTATTTTCTTTTAACCGTGACATATCCCAAACGTATAGGTTGGGTTGTTTTGGAGTGTACCCTTGATATCATTATAAAGATTAAAACAATACAATACTACTTCCTCTTCCTGTTTTCGTCTAAAAATTTTCAATATATTGAAATCAAGTTATAGGCATGTTCCAATGTTGTAATAATTATTACGTTTTTAAAGGGATAAATGCTTACTACACGTATTATAAAATGTAACCGAAAGAAATAGCACGAAATATATACACAAAGTTGAAGACCTTTCAGCATGTAAAAACTACATGTATTCCTAATTTCCGTCAAATGTTACATGTCTAATGTCCCGTTTCAGGTAAGTGTGTAACAAAAAAAAATTGTAAGCAGAGCTTCTTTTATTACAGTAGATGAATAAGGCTCTCATATCCTGAAACGGGCAAAGATGGCTGGGAAAAAAGAAAAGAAATCCCAATTTATATTGATCTTACGCGAAATTAAACATTTTAGTGTTACCCATGTATTAAACACTTTGACGGGAATTTTTCATAAGGGCAATTCCGCGAAAAATGTTACCCGGACTCAAAATTACAGCAATATTGCTGATCTTGCTATCCTGTGTAAACATGTTGAAATAAATAAATAAATAAATAATAAAAAAATCATGAAATCTGTAATAATTCAGAAAATATAATGTGCTACAGTGATAGATTTAGTATTACACAACAGAACTCATCAAACTCTTTAATTTGAGTGGTATTTGAATACATTTGAAGTATATTTATACATATTTTTTTCTTGCAAAATCTTTTTTGAAAAAACACACAATCTTTGAGTCTCATTATTTCATATTTAACGGCACTTCGGAATTGATTTATAGTAGGTTATAGTTAAGAAAAAACAAAAAATGACTACTTCTAGCTTTACATTAGTTATCAAATTCTTTTAACCATAAATATACATGTAACGACCTATGAAAGTGGTCCGAGGTATAATGTCCGTAACGTTAAAAATGTAAAGTCCGTAACGCAACATTTATGGTCCTGTATGGGATATACTGAATTTGTTGTACCTAATTGTCATCCTACAACTTAAACAGGTCCTCAGCACCCATTTCACTTCACGTCATGCATAAGCTCACAACATTTTTGACAAATGCGTTGGTAGGTGAAAAGTCATGTCCAAAAAATGTAATGTCCGTAACGGCAAGCATTATGCGTGATAAGTATCAAAGTATCAAATGATAAATAAAAAGTTATTCAAATTTAAACTGGTAACACTTCAGGGTGACCTGTTTGAGATTACCACAAACAGGTTTAGAATGATAATGATGATTTCTAGAAATCAGCCCCCAAAGTTGCAAAAGAAAGTGTCTGAATGTAATGTCCGTAAACAATTAATACTCGGGGCGAGTAGAAAATAGCCTACGTGTACTTGTCTATGGGAGGAAATTGGCAGGTGAATCCGGTCAACTTACGATTTTCACTTTTTTAAAGCACTTAATGATTGTTTTACACTGCAATTTTTTCAGGGCTTCATTTTTAGACCTCATCAAAGGCACTGGTAGCATGGGGAATCATGTATCTCAGATTTATTTAACTGTGGTAAATGTTAGCCAGTACCATTAAAACTCAACTTCCACAATTTAAAAAATTGCATGATTAAGCTTTCTTCCACAGCTTAGTTTTATCCATAAGATTACCGTAAACTTGTCATCGATAAGCCTCTGAGGAATATCACATATTTCTGCAAATACACTCATGCTCATAATTATGGAATATTTTGTTGATACTTAAATTCTTTCTCCTGCAGTATATCGTCCAAAATTTTCAAGACAAGTGTTTATTTCATAAAAACGCAGTATGTGAAGCAATTCTTAGATTTCATGAGATGACTAAAGTTAAAACTCGTACATGTATACATTTGAGCGCAATAACAATTATATATTTATTTTTTCAATGCACAAACAAATCATGAAAAAAGTATTACGTTAAAGCAATTTAAAAAGCAACACAAAAAACTGATAAATTTTATCTAATGTCATTTATCATTAAATCAACATCAGAATTGTCTGTTACAAGTCTAATAACGCACGTAACCAGCACGTGACTCAACAACAACAACAATACCGCCATTTATAAACACAGGTTTTAGCGTCGAGTCGGACGCTACAAAATGCTCAGCAGTCATGAAATACTGAGATTATAATTGTTTCACCCGGGGTGAGCAAATATTAATCCCAGATGTACCGTTTACGGAAAAATGGCAACCTCTAAAATGTCTCTATATATTCCATAATATTATGAGCATGAGTGTATGCATTTTGATTCATCAATAATGTTGTTTCCTCTTTATAATGAACATTTAAATTGTCTTTCTCGTCCTTTCCTCGGGGATATCACCAACTTTAAATTTCCTCTGTCGCCGGCATCAGCAGATAAACATTGTAATTTCAATCTGCATTTAATTTCACGAATCCAAATTATGTATTATTATGAAGTTATCGGGCACCGATTGGGGGGGGGGGCAGGGAAGCACCTTGTTGCCTGGGCCATGTCTGCTGCAGACGGGCGGAAATTAAAGGAAGCGATGGGAGTTGACATGTACGGAAACCAAAATCGTTGCTTCATCCCTTCCCAGCATCCTGTGCGCTAATAATGGCGGAAACCACACGACTTCCGGTGTTGAAGTTCATATCTTGAAATGGAACAGTGCGAGGATCTGGGCAGATATTATCCCATCTTTCTTTAAAGGGACTGATTTCGGTTTTTATTTGTAAGCAACGGAAACAAAGCCCCCAAAATAGACCTCATTCACACAAAGAAACACCGCATTGCGACAGTCCAATCGCAGCCCATGTAATTTTACGAGACTTGTTAAGGCTTTCTGATTTATTCCAATGTACATGTATAACTTAAGAACAAACAGAATAATTCTTATACAGTCGCATAAAGTTTATAAATCATTCGTTGCAAACATTGTCTTTCCCTTTAGCTGTTGACAATAGTATTACTCTTTCTCCTCTTCTTCTTGTTCTTCTTCGTCGGTTTCTTCTTTTCCTCCTGCTACTAAGTAGTCTTCTACTATTCTGCTGCTACTACTACTACTGAAACTATCTACTACTACTACTATACTACTACTACTACTACTACTACTACTACTACTACTACTACTACTACTTCTATGTACTACTACTACTACTACTACTACTACTACTACTACTACTACTACTACCACTACTACTACTATTACTACTACTACTACTACTACTACTTCTACTACACTACTACTATTACTTCTACTGCTGCTGCTGCTTCTACCACCACCACTATTATTACTACTATACTCCTTCTACTACAACTACACAACTACTATCACTGTCTCTTTTTCTACAACCTCCACTGTTACTTACTACTCACTTTTTAAAAAACGAGTGAAGTGAATGTCAAAAGAGAGAGTTCAAAGTAAATTTCAGGTGTACTTGAATGATTTGTCATTTTAGAATGATTCCCTGTGATTCCTGAGGTCACTCCAGAATGAGTGAAACACACATATTCACTCGAAATTCACTCTAAAATCACTTTTTGACGTTCACTCCTTATAGAGAGTGAACAATTTCACTCATTTTTAAGAGAGTATACTAGTACTACCACCACCACTAGGCCTACTACTACTACTACTACTACTACTACTACTACTACTACCATTACTCTAATACAGTTTACATGTAGGCCTACTTCTACTACTATATAATGTTACTTCTACCACCAGCAACATACTACTACTACTACTATTACTTTAATACTTCTACTTGTACTAATGTATACTACCACCACCATCAACATTACTAGGCCTACTACTACTGCTACTAATACTAGCAGTAGTATTAGTAGTAGTCTACTACCTACTACTGCTATTCTACAACTTCGATTATGACTGAAAGGTAAAATTACTTCACTCGAGTCCATCCTCTTTGAGAGGACGGATATCATATCGGTATTAACAAAAGGGGGCGCTGTTACTGCAACTGATGCAGAGCAGTAAATTTAGGGCTCTGTTAATATTCAATCTGGAGCAGTAAATTTGCGGCTCTATAAATATTCAATCTATAGCAGTAAGTTTTCGGCTCTATAAAAATTCAATCGTGAATGACGCGCCTCTAAAAACAACAACAACAGCTCTGAACTGATGAACAAAAGTATGTGCTTGAATTGTGTGAACGGTATTGGATCAATACGACCATCATTAGACGGGAGTAATTTGTAACACTGTGCATGCAAGTGTTGCCGTACAAGCTTATCAGGCAGATTTTTAAACCACCTTTTAAATTACGATGTGGCAATTTATCAACAAGCGATTGGGCTCTTCCGGGAGTATAACTTTGTCTGCATCAATTTTTCCTGATACAACGGCCGCAGCATCCCAATATCTGCCTTGTGTTCCGCGGAGAGCGTGCCGCATCACGAGTTCATCCGTCCCCCCTTCTCAATGCGTCCCGTGTTCCTGATCTCACTACCGCTCCGGTAAAACACTGAGAACCTCGAGAAAGCCTCAGACTCTTTTGATTTTTCATGAAACACCCATCATCATCGCAATAAACAAGCGATACAGTCTCACATCCTCTCCCCGCAAGCCTCCCGGGGATTTCCGCAGTGCCGCGGCCATCTGTAAGTGAATATGTGCGCGGAAGAACGTCCCGGAAGGAACCTGTCGGGGTAGGGCAGTGCAGCGCGGCTTCTCCTTTAAAAGTTAGAGAGAGAGAGAAAAAAAGATCGATCTAATTTGAAGTAAATTATGTAAAGCCTTGTTGCATTTACACAGGATGAATTGTAAATACATTTTGACGCGTGTTCCTGTCTTACGCGGGGTGAACGGTCTCGAGCTTTTTTGCGTTCATCTGTTTCGGACTCACAAGGTGAATACAAAACAAAACTAAAGAGAGACAAAAAAAGACGCGGGTAAAATTTGGCGCCAGGATGCACGGTGACCACGAGGGAGCAGACGACGTTATCGTCTGATGACTGCGAGCGGTGATTTCTTGTCGCAGCGTCCTTCCACTACTTTCGCGCCATTTTGGCTTTGTTTGTGAGAAATGTAGAGACTTGCTGATGAACTGTTTCACTGTACTCACATCCTTTGAACACGCGGGTGATAACTCGTTTCCCTATTATTGCTGCACTCCGCCATAAAGAACACAGTTCGGTGAACTATATACTGTTTACGTCATTTGTCTTTCGTGATGGTAAGGAACTAACGTCTCTTTTTCTCACTTTTTGTCCACGTAGCATTGCCTCACATATGAAGATATATTAACTAGACTTCAAGGTAATTTTTAACTCGTGTGTGATATTGTTGTATTAATGTGGACAATTTTTTACATTGTATGCGTGAACAAACATTATCTGCGAGTAAATATCTGGTATCAGGTGGTGCATGCAACTAATGCATGTATGTACTCTTGTAGTTACATTGCGATATATGCACCTTTGTTGATTGAATTACCGGTATGTTTTTACATATGAGAAAAAGCAACTAAAACGTAGCTATTCTATATATAGAATAGCTACGTTTTTGTTGCTTTTTCTCAATTAGGTGTCATCATTCCAAACCTTTTGCAATGATAAGTTGTATTTGATCATTCTTCCCAGATAATGATTGGCTTCAGTCTCATCATATTTTTTGTCTTTATCAGTGTTTTGTAAAGTGGTGTTTTTGATGTAGAAATTTGTGACAATGTTTATCTACTCCGAAATATATCATGCTCGTCGAAATATATTAAGTATGAAAGATATGGTGTAAGACTAAAACCAGTAACTCTTAACCAAGTGAGTGGATGTACATTAGCTTCAAGGGCTTCAATGTAGGTATCAATGTGTTATTGCAAAGATAATAGTTCATTAACATAGAGTATGAAAATCCATTAAATATTACTTGAATCACTCACCTTTGTATACGATGCGAGTGAAGTCTTGTTTTCTTCATGATATAAAAATTGACCAATTTCGCACTTT
>JZLH01S0006454.1:22029-37993 GCA_001188425.1 Eucidaris tribuloides | reverse complement strand
GTTATTGTATCTATACAAAAAAGGTACTTTAATTACCACTCGCCCGCCACCATAAATGCTTTCATCGTGCTCTCTACAGAAAGGCGCATTGAGACTGGGCGATAGACGAGCTCTGGGTACCGTGGTAGCAACTTCCTCCGCCGCTCCCACCGGCTCGCTGACGGCTGTCGACCGGGCAAGACTGCGCCGAAATACGGGGTAAGTACAGTATATGACACCCCAAGACCAATAATAGGCTTTAGCTCCTTTGGGTGCCGCTTAGTACCGGAAAGGGCACCTTTCGTTTCTTGAGGATTGTGTTCTTCACCTGAACACCACAGTTGTTATTGCCCATCAGGCACTTGGAAGCCGTCGTGCAGCGAGTGCTGCAGCACGTCCTACAAAAATGGGGGGGGGGGGTACTGCACCCCCTGTATTTCTGTTGCTCCATCCTTTTTCGTCATTGATCTGCAAAATCCCAAAAGAACTCGTTTAGGGTACCTGATGACCCTTTATTCTCCTTGTTACATTAATTTTACCATCCACTGGGCTACTACTATCACCCCAACAAAAATCGTTCCTAGGACCCTGCTATTGCCTAAATTTGATCCAGCTACAGAAGATACAGTATAATGTTCAAAATATGTGTTGCGGGTCCACCTTCACACGTGTGAGTTTCATATCTGGTAAGCTGCGATAAGCAGGTATTCAGTTTTCACTAGATAATGGTATACAGTAATAGCAGAGATGCCAAGCCTCCCTGATTTGCAGGAAGGCTCCCTGAAAATTATATGATTTTTGTGTAAATCGGTATATAAATTTCAAAGCTTTACTGATTTCGGGGCTGGCTACTCCCAGTGAATTGTACACATTTGCTAGAAACCTCCCTGATTCTCAATCCAATCCTTCCTGAAACTATATTGAAATAGTTGAGATCCCAGTAATAGACCCCTTTTCATGAATACGTGAGTTTTTATTCTTTTTTTGAGACTTGGAGATTTCATGGTGATTCATTACTCATCTCCGTTACTTGGTGAGTTCAA
This sequence comes from Eucidaris tribuloides, assembly GCA_001188425.1. Taxonomy (NCBI): domain Eukaryota; kingdom Metazoa; phylum Echinodermata; class Echinoidea; order Cidaroida; family Cidaridae; genus Eucidaris; species Eucidaris tribuloides. The sequence goes on along the minus strand of JZLH01S0006454.1, from coordinate 36,971 downwards.
GAACAGTATCTTTATTTGATATGAAGTAAGTAACGCATTTTCTTCCGTTGGTAGTTCAAATTCGAATCAACTATTCAGACCTTAGACCACAAGCCGTGTGAAATCTTTCCATTATATTCTTAAGAGCAGAAAAGATATTTACTAGGGTTCAGATAATTTATGTAGTCCTTATTATTATGCCAATTGTACCCACTAACATTAAGATGTGGGTTTTGTTGTATTATTGTACCAAATAAACACCTTTATCTCAGACCTCGTTTACCGTCGCACTTTCTTCGACGAAGATCGGTAACGAGGATAAAAAAAAATCAATTATTATTAGTGTGTACATGCTCCGTGCTTCATTCGATGAAGATTAAATTTGATTCGTTCAATGAAGCTAAAAATGTTCTTCCAACAAAGCAATTCTTCATTCGATGAAGCTGAAACAGTAACGTGAACAGTTACTTCATTCAACGAATCACATTAATCGGAAGGAATCACGTGATGGTGACTTCGCTAGCAAGTTGCAATGGACATGATAGAGTAAATATATAATTCGGTATAGAGGGCGTCTATAACCTTAATTAAAGCTTAATTTGACCTTCGTCGAATGCGAACGGCACTCTGTACTTTCATTGGACCTTCCTTCAGTGCAATTTGTGCAATTTGATGTGTACGGGGTCGTTGTGTTGGTCGATGCCCCTTACACAAGACATCTCGATACAGGGGCATCATCCGATCGTACGAAATCTCCATCCCTGCCAGAAAGCAATTGGGTCCAGAATTTGTTCCACCTGTCCCTCTGTTTTCAATAAAGGGAGGTAGTATAATATGCAACGAAAGGAAACAGTACTTGAAGCTTGTAGGAAACGGTTAATCGCTTTATCTGGACCTGCCAGAAACAGTGAAAATCGAGTCATTATAGCAGTTTCTCGAGCGTTATGGCTATAAACGGATATGTGCCCCCTTTCGAGTTGCCTGAGTGGGATGTTATCAGGACCGAATTACGTGTATTACACGTCACAATTTTTGTTTTTGTCGTTTAAGGTTTAGACGTTTATTGACTCTGCTACGATTTAACAGTCGGTCATAAATCAGACAAAACTGTAAACAAATATCATTTGTGACGGACTGTGATTATGCAGCTACTGCACTGTACACTGCAAATTCGTGGTGTAAAGTTGTGTGGGATTGTGTACTGTGTGAACCACACAACTGGGTTGTGTGGTTCACAAATTTTTCCACAACTTAACATAGCTTTACACAACGAATTTGCAGTGTAGGAGAATGGGTCCTCTTTCTACTATTAATCATCTCATTCCAAAAAAGTTCAACAAGTCAGGTGGTGTACTTCTCGCACTATTACAAAATAATCTCAGTATTTTTTTTTTTTTGGGGGGGGATATTCTATTCGTTGAATTAGATACCATTTTCATTCAACTCAGTAATTTCTTCGCATATAGGCTCCTTACAATTTTGTATGCATATATTAGTTTACTCATTTGATTCGTTATTTACGGTAGTTTTTTCCATTAATTTAAGTTTCAAACGGGCGCGTTACAAACAATATTTGTCCAACGGCAAGAACAATCTATTTTACAACTGAAAAGCGGGATTAAAGTGTAAAAATACCGTAATATTTGGGTGATACACTGCGACTGTTGGTCATCTAACCATTGTTCACTGTTCAGTGCCTAATGAATGCCCCAGCTCATTTTCAGAGTATATTCCCCTGCACAAGATCCTTTGTATTTTAGCTGAATGCGGGTTAATAGAAGCAAATTGGTTAATATTTGATGGATAGCAGCTCATGCTACCTGTATCTCACCGAATCCAGACAGCTACACCAGGACAATTTCATCACCCCAGATACCTAATACTAGGTCATTTTCTTCCAGGACCATTATTATCTGGCATAGGCGTACGCAGGATCTTGCCGAGGGGGTGTTTATCCGCGCCAAATCCTTGGTCTAAATTTTCTCGGTCAGCCGTCGAAACGCCTCAGCGGGGGGGGGGGGGGGGGGGGGCTAGTGACGAACATTTTGTCATTCCCAAATCCAAAAGCCTGGTCTTCATTTTTTACCGGGGACACCAGCCGCCAGAACTCGCTCAGCTGGGGGGGGGGGGGGGGCGTAAACATTTTTCAAGATAGGGTATTTCTTCCACTTGGACATTTATCCTTGCGGTAGTTGCTCCTTGGTGGTAATTGTTCTAGGGCTAAAAACTAGTGCCCAACACTACCAACTTCAACTTCGAACGTCCATTTTGTTTTCTCGTACAGACCTGACGGCGAAGGCGGTCATCTTAACGACATCATCGACCAGCTGCAACACAGCAGCAACTACGGCAACGGGCACCTCCCGAATCACGAGAGCCGCAAGCGAACCCTGGGTGTCGACATGAGCCCGACCGCCACCAGCCCCTCCGCGTCCTCCGCCGGCATCGCCCTGACGGTGAAGCGACCTCGCAGCATCTCACCGCGCGAGGACGACATCTACGACGAGCAACAGAGGAGGATCTTCGAAGCCGCCAATTCTCCAGAGCCGCAAAATATAGGTGAGTTGCGGTGTTGGAGTCGAGTCCGCGGTAAAATACAACAGGGTTGCCAGGGTTGTCGTTTTCAACGCCAAAAACACTAATTTTGGCGTTTTTATACCGTTTGGCATTGGAGAATTCAAAGTGCACATGAGCCCGACCGCCACCAGCCCCTCGGTTATTGTTTAATGCTTGTAATCAGCCATGCATGACTGCTCACATGTTAACTTCATGTCATACTGGAAGTGGAATAATGTCTGGTCATATTGATATACAATAATGTACCTTTTAATAAAAATTTATATGGTATATTTTAACTATTATAAGTGTCCAAGAACCTTTTTTTTGCCGAGTGTATGATTTACATATCGATATACCTCTCAGCAGGTAGTTCAGTTCCCAATAATAACATACTTCCTCGTATGTCTTAGCTTACTTTGTTTGATAAAATGATGTTCTGAGAACTGATTAAGATGAAAATTCACACCACTGAATAAAGTATATAATTATCGAGAATGGAAGGAGAAGAGTACGATTATGACATCATTGAATTGAAGTATGGCCATAAAAAGATATTGAACACTACAAAGCTACACAACAAATATGCCTTGTCACACAATATATAGAGAATGCGTTTGAAAAAAAGACGAAAACATTTAATATAAAACCGGTGCGGAAGCAGTAGTAAACGGTGTTCTTGATTCTAGAATATTTCTAACCCCAAACCAAGTACTGGTTGCAAACCTACTATCGCCATTTGATATTTATGAAATAGACCGCTTCGGTGATGTATGCAAATTTTATGCATACATTTATAAAAAAAAAAGGGGGGGGCTGTTGCTCTTGACAACCAGATAGTTTGCCGGCGGCTTGTCGAACATAGCAACAACTAATGGTTGCAGAAGGAAAATACTCATAAATTTTAATATATTACCGAAGCGGTCTGTTGAAAAGAACTTTTAAATGCATATCCCAATTAACTCCTTCCCTTCTGTTAGAAAACCTCCGTCGCTCGCTGAATATGAGCAATAGCCGTGCTAATTCACCGATCAGCATCTCACACGGCGGCAATGGACCAACGACGTTACACGGCATCAATGGCGGAAACCGTAACAATTCAGCCCTCTTACTGGCGTCCTCCAACTCCAACACTTCGGGCGGCATAACGGGGGACCACGCCCGCGACCAGAACTCGCCGCCGAGTGGCGCCGCTGTCGGATCGTCCGGAGTGGTGCTGCTGACACAGCCGCAGATCATGGGGAAACAACAGGTGAAATCTCGTAAGCAAACGGCGCCACAGCATCTCGACATCAGCGTGAATAGAGAAGAGGTAATTGTGCAGACTACTACTGCTACAACTACTACAACTGCTACAACTATTACAACTGCTACAACTATTACTACTACTACTACTACTATTACCACTATCACTACTGCTACTACTACTGCTACCACTACTACTACTACTGCTACTACTACTTCTACTTCTGTTTCCCTTTTCTTTCTTATGTTTCTCCTCCTCCTCCTCCTTCTTCTTCTTCTTCTTTCTTTTTCTTCTTCATGTTCTTTTTCTCCATCTTATTTTTTTCCTCCTCCTCTTTCTCTTCTCTTCATCCTCCTTCACCTTCTCTTCCACCACCTCCTTCTCTACCAAAGTTATCGTGTAGCGTAATGTAGTGTAATGTATCCATAATTTGTGACATAAACAAGCTGGCATTAATATATCCTATATGATATTTCCATATATTTCAACAAACCAGTTTACTAACATAGCTAAATGTAATGTGTGGATTTTTCCATTCTGAATGAATGATAATGGCAGTTGTTCTTTTCATATTTTCTTCAAGTTTTGCTTTCTTTACTGCGGTATTGAAAATGGTAATTCTCCTGTAGAAGTTAATTAAGCACACTACCTATTTTTAGTGTGTCTTGTACATATGTGAAGGAGAAATGTAATTATTACGATTGTTCAATTCAATTTTACGATTGTGCAAAGATGCAACATTAACACATGAAGGGTTAAAAACAATCTTTGTTTAAAAGGTACATGTATGCATACGATTGGAATATTATTAGTATGCCGGTCTTTGAATTCCTTTATGCCTAGGTCAACAGAGGTCCTCACATAGTTCTCACGACGGGTTCCGGTCAAACATATCACAAGGTGAACGCAGCAATACGACCGAGGTAAGCATGTTTGGTTTCATTTGGTCCATCATTTTATGTTCTTCCATTCGTTAAAAATGTTTTACAAGATTTACAATTCATGATAATGCACAAAATGTACGAATAGTTACAAATGAATATAAAAGAAAATATTTGTACAAATACTAAGAGGTACTTGGTAGTTTAAAATTTCAGAATTATGTTTGAAAAAAACTATGACTTTTCGCGTAATTTCGGAGCATATTATTCACACTATCAACACAAAAGTTTTACTACTTGGCCGGGTCCAAAGCTTTGGAATTCCTTCCCATTTGACTTTCAGGGAATGTCGTTCACTAAACAATTTAAGGTCAAATACGAAAACATGCTGATGAGTAATTAGAGAGCTTGGATTAATGTACTGGGAGTCCTGGGGGCTAAATTTTTATTCCCACGAGTTTTCTCGCACGGTGCATGCGTACTTTCACTACGGTTTTAACGTCTCGCACTTTCGAAACTGTTGGTATATATTGCTAAAGAAGACGTCAACTGTCGAGTCGCTTTGTGTGGCTACATTGGATAGCTCGCTGTATTGATAGCGCGTTTTGACCCGGGTTCGAATCCCGCAGTACGGTTTTGTTTTTTGCAGCGGTTTATTTCGACAACTTCGTGGGAAAAAAAATTTCGTGTCCCGGGGATTTGTGGTAGGGTGTTGCCTTATTGTTTTCTTTTTCTGTATTTGTATGTCTGTTGTTTGTGTTGTTATATTACGTAATTTCTTTACCTTTCTGAATTGTTCGTGATCAAAGTTACCAAGATACCTTTAATCTTTATTTTGATTCCCTACATATTTCGTGAATATATCTATGCCTGCATGTACACATTTTCATTTATTTAGTGTGTAATATCTTTTGTGTTTTTTATGTTGATGTTTATTGTTATTTGTTATTCACTTCTAAATGTATGTTCATATGAATTCTTTGAATGAGAGATAAACTCGAATTTGAATCATGATCAAAAGTGCTTTTTATAGTTTTTTTTCTTTTTTTTTGTTCCAGTTTTCCTAATTATTGTGCGAGTGCACACAAAAATCTTTAGCATAACGCTGAGCGTCACGGGGGGTGGGGTGACAACCCCCATTCAAGCTTGTACAGTCGGCAAATTGATCATTTTCCTGTTTTTCCTCCCTTTTGTTCTTGCACTTTGGCCGGTTAGAAATGCTTTTTCCGACGGATTTCACCCCCCCCCCCTCCATTCAAAGTGGTCTAGTGACGCCCCTGTAGATGGCTTATTAAATTCTGCATTATCAGATTATCAGCGGCGTCAGACCCAAAATGCTAGCTGCCCGTGTCGGGGTGCGCCGTTTAACGACGAGAACAGGAAACAAGAAAATGGGGCAGAAAAGTCAAGGAAGAAAAAGCAAATCGGGAAGTAAATAATGTAAAGCGACAATTAAAAATAAAACAAGAAAAGGTCAAATCAATTTATTTACCACGATCTGATGAAGATGTACATTACAAGAATATAAGTTATGAATAAGTATGTATGAAATAAATAAAAGGTTATGTGCTTCAGAAAAAAATATAAGTTTCGTCCTCTTTCAAAATTTGACGATCATTGTGTAAGCCTGGATTGATAAAAAACAACAACAGAAGATTCTCGTGAACCCCCTCAATATCAACAAAACTCCATTTTCTTTACATGTGATAGTCCTACGTGCAGTACTTAAAGGGTAAAGTCACGATACCAGAATTATTCTAATCGTTCCGACGAGGACGAACGGAGTTTTACGGTGCGAACGATGGCGGAACGCTGCAGGAGAACGATCTCAATAATAATAATAATAATTGAGGTATTATCGAGTCAAGGCTTATGGATAATGATTTTGTTCTGGATGCAGTAAGACGAAGTTATCAAAATACCGAAATCATTTTTCAAACCACGAGATATGATATCGGACGGGTCCTCTGCCGAGGAGTGGTCGAATTACGTGTGATCTTACCGTCTATCATAGCTTTTCCCTTGGGGAGACCATCGGTTTACCGCGTCAGAACCATCCGAAGATCATTGTTTCGTTTCGATCGTCTCTCGTCGTCGAAACGATTGGCATAATTCAGGTATCGTTTCTAAGACAATGAAATATTTGGCATCCGTTTATAAACAGATACCAGTCCACACCTGTATACGGGCATCGCAACGCAGAGAACAACGGTACGGCCGCCAAACAAGGTTCTCTTAACTCGGGGGACGCACTCCTGTCCAGTAACGGTGGTTCATCGTCGCGTCGAGGCCGAACCAGACTGTTGAATGACCCCAGCGATGCGGGGGAAACTCGTCCGGTGAGATCGATCGAAAAACTGACGAGACCCGAGATCGGCAGGCCTCTACCACAAGCGGGTACAGCAAGCAACAGTCGACCAGCAGCCAGTGCGCAAGCAAAATAGTCCTACCTGGATAATAGATACGGTTCTTGAAACATCTACCCCCCCCCCCCCCAAAAAAAAAAAAAAAAAAATACCACACGAACCATTTTCCCCTCAATGACAATTACCGCCCCTAACAATCGCCCCAAATGGTCAAATAATTACCACTGGAAAGTTACCTCTCCAGGACAACTACCGCGCACGCTTACAAATTTTCTTATTGTCCAGAGGGTAATTCCCTCCGATGGGAAGTTGTCTTTGGCAAAAAATAATCCGGGGATTATTGTCCTGAATGCTAAATTGTCAGGCGGTAATTATCCGGCGGAGTAAACTGTTCCCAGGGTTTAAATTGTTCAACGATACAGGTATAACTACACGATTATGATAATTTTCAATAAAATACATGTAGCATTGTTCTGACTGTGTAGAGTTAAAGTAATATTGTTAAATTTAAATACTGTAATCTTCCTGCCTCTTCCCGGAAAGAAATACATGCGTATGTGGGGAACCTGTTTCACAAAAGCATGTTTTCGTTAAAAGTTCGCATTACTTTACTATGAAAACGACTTCAAAATATAGGTGGCCAAGTACCCAAATTTTCCATTTCAATGTTTAAGAAGTAAATGAATTAGAGTGTCAATTAGTTGTTGCCACAAAGGATAGATCTTTTGCATGAAATGACAAAAATGAATGATAAGAAAAATATTAATCTGATGTTTTGGTATATTGGAACCATTAGAGCCCCCGACTTGCATGTTTTAGATACTATAATAGTTTGAAACAATCATTTGGGCAATGCCATATTCAAGTCTTACCGTAAAGAAATCGTAATTTACGAACAACCTTACCGAAACAGGCCACTGGGTGTTCATGAAGCTGTTTCGTAAGTTACGAACGACTTTACGCACGACTGGTGATACGCTTCTTGTGCTTACATGTAGAATCGCATGAGAAAACTGATTCAGCACCCCAAGAAAGTGTCACCAGTCGTTACGTGAAATGTTGTTCGTAACCACGCCGAACAGCATTTATGAAACACCACCCAGGACACTTCCCATGTCTGTGTGTATGTATTAATGTGATATTGATTATGAAATCATGCATTTAACTATTTTTATTCGAATCTAAGAACATGATTTCAACCATCTACGCTCCCATGTAACAACAACTAGCCGCGGGTTGCAACGTAAAAAATACGTGTTCATTTCCACAAAGCAGCGTGGAGGCTATAACCTAAAGTCATCGCCTACAGTAATTGAAAGTGGACAATTAATGGTTTGAAGACCTGCGAACACATTTATAGAAGCAAGACATGTGATGGCACGACAAATCAATCACGCGTCGCATTCTGACGTCACCCGAGGTATGATTCACGGCTTACGTGACGAGAAAACTGAGAACGGACCGAAATCGATGGCGATGTCTCGAGAGACTGAAATTATCTTTCTCTTTCTTTGTTCAATTGCTGTCAATCGTTTTTGGTTCAGTCTATGGCTTCTTCCGCTAGGTGCTACGAGAGGGATGTTTTGATTTGAAATGTCATTTTTATTTCGATAATTTGGCAGAGGTAAATATCCAGAGTTGATGAGCGGACAGGTACCGCCATGATTAGTTCCAGGATGTGGAAATCGGGAAACAACAAGCCCGTCGTCTGACTTTGTTTTTGTACAATTTTCGTGCAGCAACATTCGATGTGATAAACTAGATTATAATCGTACATAAAATGTTTTTCACATTACACGTTTAATTCTGTTGGATAAACAATTTACTGTCTTGTGATATCAACAGAATGTATGTATGCTTTAAAAATGTAGCGTGTTGAAGGCGATTAACGACAGCTTTTTCGATCTTCACTCATTAGGTATGCGTAGATATGAGCAAAATAATCTAGAAAATAGACTATTTATAACCTAATTGTTCCTAACAGAGGACGCCCAGTTTATGAACACATACAAAAAGTAACTACCCCCTTTTTCAAAATACCATAACTTTTTAAAGAACGGTCTTTGAGCAAAATAATTTGGCAGGGTATTTCCTGCGCTAATTGACGCAACTTTTGTTTTGAAAATGTGATTGATACGTCCATACAATGCATGAGTGAGCACATATTAAAGGCAAAATCACTTCACAAGTCACAAGGGTCATTTTGGGGAATTTGTGATACAGGATTTTGAACAAAATTCCTGTTCTGGTGAATGATTTAGCGCTATTTATATTATTAAATCTATCATTTGCACCCCCTTACACCTCTTTTGACACTTTTTGCATTTTGGCACTTCAATGAAAAGCTCACTTTCAAAATTGCCATCCTTCCCAATTTTGAAACTGTAAAATCCATTAAGTTATGAAAAAAATTGAAAATCCTTTTATTTTCAGGCAAAATTGTATCTTAACATGTATGAAAATAAGAGGTTGTAGGCATGTTATGGTTTGAGTGAGTACACTCTTTAAAATAAGCAAAAAATACTATTGTTTACCTTTATTTTGTCATATTGAGATGACATCCTGTGACTTTATGAAAAAGTGGCCTTTTTGGCCTTTAATGCATGCTCTCCTAATGCGATGCTTGACGGATCAATCACGTTTTTCACACAGAGGTTAGTCAATGAGTGTAGGAATATCCTGCCAAATTAATTGCGAAAACTCATTTTGTTAAAAAGTTCTAGGTAGTTTGAAAAAGGGGTAGTTACTTTTTCTTGTTCTGTGTATTTAGCTTAATTTCAGTATAAATTATTTACTCTCTGTGATTAAGTCTTTTAATCTGTAAAACCTTGACTAGTTGGCGGATCAAAATTAAAGCTTCTCTATCGCTTCCATCATGTTTACATTTCGAAGGCTTCTGTTGGAGGTATTTTGGACATTACAAGTCAACTGTAAATCCACAGTTTGATTTTGAATCAGCAAATGTTTTAATATGTCGAAAAGCAAGGTAAGCCAATCAACTGAAAACATACACTAAAAATCTAAACACTCTTTAAACACTTTTCTCTGACACTTAATAAACATTTGAACACGGGGTTAATCTGGAAATCATAAACACTTTTAGTGAGAATTTTGTGTGTCAGCCCACAGTGTATATGATTATCAAAAGTTCAGCATTTTATTCCTGGAAGCACTTCATAGAAACACTTGAAAGCGACGTTTCATAAACCACGTTTAGGTGTTTTAGGTGTTGAAAATCATAAACGAGATACAAACATTTTTGTGAAGATGTAAACACTTTAAGTGTTTTAGGTGTTCATAAAAAATGTTTGTTGACGTGTTTATGACATTTTCAACATCTTAAACACCTAATCGTGTTTAGATTTTATATTAAACATCTTCAAGTGTTTACGAAGTGTTCCAAAAATAAACACGAACTTTTGACTAGGTTGATACACAACATTTCTAACTTATTTTTTAATGAAATTTCCAGATAAACGTGTCAAGTTTTTATAACGTGTTAACAGAAAAGGTGTTCAGAAAAATGTTCAATATTTAGTGTTTACACGACAAGTGTAGGTTTTGTTCTTGCCTTCACACTATTGAGTGAGTTTGTTTGTTATCGGCCCTCTGATCCGTACTTTCGCGGTGCGGGCTTTTCGCGTCGCTTTGAAAGCCAAACAAATAGTCTTGCCTGTTATCTGCATGTTGTTTGGATAGAATCTTCTGTCTAGCTTGTCCTTCCTGCATCGTTAACGCAAATGAAAAATAGTTTTTGAGCATTTCCTCAGGGCTTGCGTATTTCATCACTGCAATGAAGTCCGAATTATGAGTTCAGATACTTTTGGCTTATACGTCGCCTTGTTTCCGCCGATTAAGATCAATAGAATACCCTAAGGCTCATCCATTCCAATTTGACTGACGAGTTTCCTATCAAATCTTGATTTCATTCATTCGAAGTGAAGGAGATGGATTGCGAACAGGACAGCGAGTTGTGTTATTACAATTTATTGTGCTTTTACTATTTTGAAATCGATAGAATAGATATACTGGGTCAGTAAGTTGTGTGAAAGAGCCAGAAACTAACGTAGGCGATGACTTGCAAGGTCCATACTCATACGGACTTTATATCATTGCCCATAAAGGCTTGCCGAATTAATTCCAACCAAAAGTTATTGCGTAATATACAAATGAAGTATAGGTTTTCTCGCTTCATTTCCATCATCTTTTTTTTAAAATGAAATTTGGTCGACTTTCAGATTCAGTTTTCGTCCTCGCGGAGAGCGAGCGTGAACATCCTAATTTTAGTTTGGTCAATTGTCTTGTCAAATCATTATAGGCAACAAACGCAAATATTTCATTCAAAATGGTTGTCTATTATGCCCCCGCTTGTCAAAAATCCCGAATTCTAACCAAAATTTTGAGATATCCTTAATACTTCGTAGTTTTATGCAAATATTGAATAGACAATCTGTTAGAGGTATATCGCGGTACATAACAAAGTATTTCTTTGCAGAGGTCCATACTTCCAGTCAGCGAGTACTTACATCTTCCATTTCTTATAACCTTTTGTGTACACACATGTAGGATTCGAACTCAAGATTGTCCGACTGTTGATTACAGTAACTTATCAACTCACTAATTCTTTTTGTGTTTATGTTGTAAACAGAAGAACGCAGGCGTACACATCTCCACGCACAGAGAAGAAATCGACGCAATAACGACGCGGTGTTCCTCCTGCGCGAAATATGACGTCATGGACGTGGCTGACGTCAATCGCAGTTGGTCCAATCACTGAAAGGCTGCGAGGAGTACAGTCAGTGGGTGGGATTACGACCATTTTTATCTTGAATACCTATTGAAGTATTTGTCGAAAACATTGCAACGACGTCCGAAATATGTATTGTTGATTATAAAGATTATTATACGTATTATTGTTATTTTATGCATTAATTTTATAAATATAATAACAATAATAATGAAAGTAGTAGTAGTAGTGTCAAACAATTATCATTTTTGTTAATTTGAGTCGCGGAAATTCAAATAGTTTACGTTTGTTCAAAAGAACCTCAAGAGAAACCTCGATCTAGTTTACGACTGCTATGGAATCTGCATTGATTACCAATCGCAATCTTAAGTTGTATTCTTTTATGTCTCATTAATTTTACAAGTAAGGGATATCTAACGGAATCTTCTTCTTTAAGTTAATTTTACTTTCGCGTTGACCCCTTTTCAGTTTCAATACGTCGCAATTTATTATGATATCTGTAATATGTTTGTATGTTTAATTTTTAGTTGTTTTGTTTTGTTTAATTTACTTAAAATTTTGTCAAGTGTATAACGTGTAAGTTTTTATATTATTGATATGTCTATTGTTTGTCATTTTTAACTTTTGATCACTGAATAACAACTGAATTTAACTGATTTATTTGACCAAATAGACGATACTTGTAAAACAGTAATAAAGAACGTAGTAAAGTTGAAATGGTGAAACTTACTTCCTAAAAAGCCAAGCTATTTTCGGCTCTCCAGTGGCCCAGCAAGGGGGACAGCATTTGTGCCCCCCTTCCCTAAAATCTTATTTTCGACAAAATCACTCTCACGAATTTGGCATCACATGCAAAGCACTCAATACTCTACAAACCAGCACCCTCAAAATTTCTTAAGGTCACATGGGGCGCTATTCAACATAATAAATAATGAAATACATAGAAAATATGGATTTTGTTGAATATTTCGAAAGTTTTCGTCGCTTTAACATCGCTTTGTAATAACACTCACAAGTGATTTAATTTGTCTATAAAGTAACAAGAATCACATATTTTAAGATAAAAAAATAAGTATTTTAAGTAAACTTTGACTGTTTGGGGCTCATTATTTTGTGTTACAATACATTATAGTGGAATGATAATGGCGTATATGCACAAAATTAACTATATACTGTTTTTGCATTAAAGAGTAAAAATAATCCTGAATAAATGCATTTTTTTTATCATTCTGGTAAAATTATTGATGGAATGCAGCTTTGATAATAAAATCTTGTAAATCTGAATAATTTAAAATTGAAAATAAAGAAAAAAGCAAGAAAAATGGATTTTCAATATTTTTCATTGTTTTATATTGTTTTGGCTGACCATTACCCTCAAAATAAAGAAAAACAAAAGATAATTGTATTGAAATAGTTTTGAAATAGATGAAACATACTTTCATTGGCCATAAATTTGAGTCAAAGATACGAAAAACAAGTGGCAGTAACTCTTCTATGTAGTAAAATAGAAGAAAAACATCCAAAAAATAGACAGCACATTGAACCTTTTAAAATGTGGTTGCCATGGCAACACGACTAAACATACACCAAAATGTTGCCATAAATTTTTAGGAAAGTCACCAATTTGCATCAAATTTTGAACAAAAATTGTGGAGCGTGGCGAAAAAAAAATTGTAGGGGGCACAATGTGCCTCCACCGCCCCCCTGGCTTTTAGGGTTAATAAATCCGATCCGGAGGTTATATTTCCCAATTAATAAAAACTGTACGAACGTTACAAAACTTTACAAATGTCACAAAGCCGCGGAAACCTGATGAAGTGAAAAAAATGCAGCTATATTGATATTTTAGGGATAAATTTTGTCAGGCTTCACTGTAAACAATGAATCAAAACTGAAATGGCTAATATAGTCAGCAGTTCAAACTATTTGCAATTATTTCAAGCGATTCTAATCATGATTGGTTATGAATAATGAGTGTTTATTATCTTGCGAAATATTCCTCGATTCAAGTAGTTTAATTTTTTAATAGTAGTTTTGTTCCAAACATCATAGCACTGTTAATTTTGCTACCTGTTGCTATAGGGCCATGTGTAGTAAAATGAAGGCTTAGTTTTTCAATTGAAACAAGCCACTACAACTTACAATAATAAAAAATTTATCTTAATTTTTTTTTCTCGTTAAACACGTCCAGGATTTCGAGAACAGGCCATCGACGGTGAAAATCGCCCATCCTCACGGAAGATCACCCTCCTCCACAACATGGGCTCAAGCCTGGCCCGGAGCTCAAGATCCCGACTTCACGTGGCCCCCGACTGGGCTTACCTGGACGGACGAGTACTGCGGGTTGGTCCCACCCGGCCCCACCCCGGCCATGTCGGGTCAAAGACCGGCCGAGATATATGTCGATGAAATGCACTGATGAATAATCAATACAGACCTCGCCTGAAATATCTCAACAAAAGTAATAAAGTGCCTTTCTAAAACTGATATACCTCTCTTCACACATAGTCGTGAGGGAAAGTTTTATTTGATGTAAATATGATGTGATGATGCCACGTGACTTACTGGATGAATTACAATTAATGATGGCGGAACACATGTAAATGGAGGCAGTAACCCACTGAAGATGAATTATTTTATTACAGGCGAGCCGATTAGTAAGCGGGTTGTAAGTACAAAGTCAGTGTGACGTTACTGTGGTTCAGGAATTATGTGGACAATGACGGAACAGGTGTAGTGCGTCGCAGCAGGTTGTTTTAGCGCTAATAGGAGAGCTTGCAGTTGCTCTGAGTTATGAGTATTGCTCGGGGGGGGGGCACCTCAACTTGCAAAGTCTGATACCTATGTGCCACACCGAAATCGAAAATCGGGGGCTCTGGAACGGGCTTGAAGCGAAAATGGGTCTCGGACGCTGGAGCTAAAGGCGTTTCAGAAAACCTCAAAAATGAATATGCTCTGGAACTGCAACCGCGCGAAGTTCCGGCGGCTGCTGTTGCGCGTCGTGCTGGAAAGGGCAATGCTCTGTCGCCGAGCCGCCGCTTGCGGCGCGGCCGGAGCGAAAACAGAAGCAAAACGGCGCAAGATTTGGGGGTCCTCTGAACTGGAAAAAAATCAAATTTTTTTCTGTGACTTCTGAAATTGAGATGCTACTGGAACAGGAATTTGGG
>JZLH01S0006454.1:3430-22004 GCA_001188425.1 Eucidaris tribuloides | reverse complement strand
GCCAGCCAAAACAAGCGTCTCTTAACCTCGGGGGGACGCACTCCCCTGTCCAGTTAAACAGGGTGGTTTCCAATCGATCGTCGTCGAGGCGAACGCATCGTTGATGACCCCAGCGAATGCGGGGGAAAACTCGTCCGGTGCAGATCGATCGAAACTGAACGAGACCCGAAGATCGGCAGCCTCTACCAGCAGCGGGTCACAGCAAGCAACAGTCCGACCGCAGCACCAGTGCGCACAGCAAAATAGTCCTAACCTGTAATAGATACGGTTCTGAAATCTACCCCCCCCCACCCCCAAAAAAAAAAAAAAAAAAAAAATACCACCGAACCATTTTCCCCTCAATGATGACAATTACCGCCTAACAGATTCGCCCCAAATGGTCAAATAATTACCCTGGAAAGTTACCCTCCAGGACAACTACCCGCCACCACGTTACAAATTATTCTATTGTCCAAGAGGGTTAATTCTCCCTCGATGGGAAGTTGTCTTTGGCAAAAATTATATCCGGGGATTATTGTCCTGAATGGTAATTGTCAGCGGATAATATCCGGGGAGTAAACTGTCCAGGGTTTAAATTGTTCAGAGTACAGGTAATAATAACGATTATGATAATTTCAATAAATACATGTAGCATTGTTCTATGTGTAAGTTAAAGTAATATTGTTAATTT
This sequence comes from Eucidaris tribuloides, assembly GCA_001188425.1. Classification (NCBI taxonomy): domain Eukaryota; kingdom Metazoa; phylum Echinodermata; class Echinoidea; order Cidaroida; family Cidaridae; genus Eucidaris; species Eucidaris tribuloides. Next base: position 21,334 of record JZLH01S0006454.1, on the reverse strand, counting down.
AATGATACTGTAATCTTCACTGCCTCTTCACGGAAAGAAATACATACTGTATGTGGGGACCCTGTTTCACAAAAGACTGTTCGTTAAGTTAACGCATTATCTTTACTAATGAAACGACTTTCAAATATGAGGTGGCCAAGTACCAAATTATTCATTTCATGTTTAAGAAAGTAATGATTACGAGTGTCCAATTAGTTTTCCCAAAGGCAAGATAACGTTTCTTGGCATGAAATGACAAATGGGAATTAAGAAAATATTAATCTATGTTTTGTATATTGGAAACCATTAGCCGCCGACTTGATGTTTAGATACTCATAATAGTTTAAACACACATTTGGGCAAATGCCATATTCCAAGTCCTTCGTAAAGAAATCGTAATTTACGACACACCTTACGAAACAGGCGCACCCTGGGAGTGTTCATGAAGCTGTTCGTAAGTTACGAACGACTTTACGCACGACTGGTGAGTACCTTCTTCGTGCTACATGTACAATCGCATGAGAAAACTGATATTAGCACCCGCAAGAAAAGTGTCACCAGTCCGTTAACCAGTCGTTCGTAAAGTTGTTCGTAACTCACGAACAGCTTTATGAAACACCACCCAGGACACTTCCCTGTCTGTGTGTATGTTTATGTTGATATTGATTATTGAATCATGCATTTACTTTTATTCGAATTAAGACATGATTTCAACCATCTACCTCCATGTAACAACAACTAGCCGCGGTTGCAGACGTAAAAATACGTGTCTTCCACAAAGCAGCGTGAGGCTATAACCTAAATCATCGCCTACGTAATTGAAAGTGACATTAATGGTTGAGACCGCGACACATTTATAGAACATGACATGTGATGGCACGACAAATCATCACGCGTCGCAGTTCTGACGTCACGAGGTATGATTCACGCATTCGTGACGAGAAAAACGAGACGGACCGAAATCGAGGCGATGTCTCGAGAGACTGAAATTATCTTTCTCTTTCTTTGTCAATGCTGTCAATCGTTTTTCGTCTAGCTTCTTCCGCGTAGGTGCTACGAGGAGGGATGTTATTGATTTGAATGTCATTTTTATTTCGATATTTGGCGAGGTAAATTATCCCGAGTTGATGAGCGGACAGGTACCGCCATGATTAGTTCCAGGTGTGGAAACGGAAACAACAAGCCCGTCGTCTGACTTTGTTTTTGTACAATTTTCGTGCAGCAACATTCGATGTGATAACTTAGATTATAATCGTACATAATAAGTTTTTTCACATTAACGTTTAATTCTGTTGGAAAACAATTTACTGTCTTGTATACAACAGAATGTATGTATGGCTTTAAAAGTAGCGTGTTGAAGGCGATAACGAAGCTTTTCGATCTTCAACTCATTAGGTTATCGTAGATATGAGCAAATAACTAGAAAAATAGACTATTTATACCTATTGTTCTAACAGAGGAGCGCCCAGTTTATGAACACAACAAAAAAGTAACTACCCCCTTTTTCAAAATACCATAACTTTTTAAAGAAACGGTTTTGAGCAAAATAATTTGGCAGGGGTATTTCTGCGCTAATTGACCAACTTTTGTTTGAAAATGTGATTGATACGTCAATACATGCATGAGTGAGCACATATTAAAGGCAAAAAGTCACTTTTCACAAGTCACAAGGGTCATTTTGGGGAATTTGTGATACAGGATTTTGACAAATTCTGTTTCTGGTGAATGATTTAGCGCTATTTATATTATTAATCTATCATTTGACCCCCTTACACCTCTTTTGACACTTTTTGCATTTTTTGCACTTCAATGAGCTCAATTTCAAAATTGCCATCCTTCCCCAATTTTGAAACTGTAAAATCCATTAAGTTTATGGAAAAAATTGAAATCCTTATTTTTCAGTCAAATTGTATCTTAACATGTATGAAAATAAGAGGTTGTAGCCATGTTATGGTTGAGTGAGTACACTCTTTAAATAAAGCAAAAAATACTATTGTTTACCTTTATTTTGTCATATGAGATGACTCCTGTGACTTTTGAAAAGTGGCCTTTTTGCCTTTAATGCATGCTCCCTAATGCGTGGCTTGACGGATCAATCACTTTTTCACACAGAGGTTAGTCAATGAGTGTAGGAATATCCTGCCAAATTAATTGCGAAAACTCATTTTGTTAAAAAGTTCTAGGTAGTTTGAAAAAGGGGTAGTTACTTTTTCTTGTTCTGTGTATTTAGCTTAATTTCAGTATAAATTATTTACTCTCTGTGATTAAGTCTTTTAATCTGTAAAACCTTGACTAGTTGGCGGATCAAAATTAAAGCTTCTCTATCGCTTCCATCATGTTTACATTTCGAAGCTTCTGTTTGGAGGTATTTTGGACATTGCAAGTCACTGTAATCCACAGTTTGATTTTGAATCAGCAAATGTTTAATATGTCGAAAAGCAAGGTAGCAATCAAACTGAAACAGTACACTAAAAATGCTAAACACTCTTTTAAACACTTTTCTCTGACACTTAATAAACATTTGAACACGTTTATCTGGAAATCATAAACACTTTTAGTGAGAAATTTTGTGTGTCACCCACAGTGTATATGATATCAAAAGTTCACATTTATTTCTGGAACACTTCATAAACACTTGAACACGTTTCATAAACACGTTTAGGTGTTTAGGTGTTGAAAATCATAAACGAGTACAAACATTTTTGTGAAGATGTAAACACTTTAAGTGTTTAGGTGTTCATAAAAATGTTTGTTGACGTGTTTATGACTTTCAACATCTAAACACCTAAACGTGTTTATGATTTTATATTAAACATCTTCAAGTGTTTACGAAGTGTTCCAGAAAATAAACACGAACTTTTGATAGGTGATACACAACATTTCTAACTATTTTTTATGATTTCCAGATAAACGTGTTCAAGTGTTTATAACGTGTTACAGAAAAGTGTTCAGAAAAAAGTTCAATATTTAGTGTTTACACGACAGTGTAGGTTTTGTTCTTTGCCTTCACACTATTGAGTGAGTTTGTTTGTTATCGCCCATCTGATCCCGTACTTTCGCGGGTGCGGGCTTTTCCGTCCTTTGAAGCCAAACAAAATATGTCTTGCCTGTTATCTGCTTCGTTGTTTTGGATAGAATCGTTCTTGTCTAGCTTGTCCTTCCTGCATCGTTAATCGCAAATGAAAAATAGTTTGAGCATTTCCTCAGCTTGCGTATTTCATTCAAGTCGAATTAGGAGTTCAGATACTTTTGCTTATACGTCGCCTGTTTCCGCCGATTAAGATCAATAGAATACCCTAGGCTCATCCATTCAATTTGACTGCCGAGTTTTCCTATCAATCTTGATTTTCATTCATTTCGGAAGTGAAGGAGATGGATTGCGAACGACAGGCGAGTTGTGTTATGTACAATTTATTGTGCTTTTACTATTTTGAATCGATAGATAGATATACGTGGGCAGGTAGTTTGTGTGAAAGATGCAGAAACTACGTAGGCGATGACTTGCAAGGTCCTACTCATACGGACTTTATATCATTGCCCATAAAGGTTGCCGATTTAATTCCAACCAAAGTTATTGCGTAATATAGCAAATGAAGTATAGGTTTTCTCGCTCATTTCCATCATCTTTTTTTAAATGAAATTTTGTCGACTTTCAGTTCAGTTTCGTCTCGCGGAGAGCGGAGCGTGAACATGCTATTTTGAGTTTGGTCAATTGTCTTGTCAAATCATTATTAGGCAACAAATCGCAAATATTTTCAATTCAAAATGGTTGTCATTATCCCCCGCTTGTCAAAAATCCCGAATTCTAACCAAATTTTGAGATATCCTTAATACTTCGTAGTTTCTATGCAATATTGAATAGAACCTGTTAGAGGTATATCGCGGTACGATACAAAGTATTTCTTTCAGAGGTCCATACTTTCCAGTCAGCGAGTACTTACATCTTCCATTTCTATAACCTTTTGTGTACACTACATGTAGGATCGAACTCAAGATTGTCGTACTGTGATTACAGTAACTTATCACTCCTAATTCTTTTTGTGTATTATGTTGTAAACAGAAGACGCAGGCGTACACATCTCCACGCACCAATCGACCAATAACGACGCGGTGTTCCTCCCTGGCGATATGACGTCATGGACGGTGGCTGACGTCACGCAGTTTGTCCAATCACTGAAAGGCTGCGAGGAGTACAGTCAGGTGGGTGGATTTACGACCATTTTTATCTTGAATACCATTGAAAGTATTTGTCGAAAACATTGCACGACGTCCGTATATGTATTTGATTATAGATTATTATACGTATTATTGTTATTTTTATCATTATTTTATAATATTAATAACAATAATAATGATAAGTAGTAGTAGTAGTGTCAACATTATCATTTTTTGTTAATTTGAGTCGCGGAATTCAAATAGTTTACGTTTGTTCAAAAAGAACCTCAAGAGAAACCTCGTCTTAGTTTAGAACTGCTCATGAATCTCATTGACTTACAATCAATCTTAAGTTGTATTTTTTATGTCTCATTAATTTACAAGTACAAGGATATCTACGGAATCTTCTTCTTTAAGTGTAATTTTACTTTCCGTTGACCCCTTTTCAGTTTCAATACGTCGAATTTATTATGATATCTGTCATGTTTTGTATTGTTTAATTTTTGTTTGTTTTGTTTTGTTTAATTTACTTAAATTTTGTCAATGTAACGTGTAATGTTTTATATTATTGAATATGTCTATTGTTTGTCATTTTTAACTTTTGATCACTGAATAAACAAACTGAATTTAACTGATTTATTTGACAAATAGACGATACTTGTAAAACAGTAATAAGAACGTAGTAAAGTTGAATGGTGAAACTTAACTTAACCCTAAAAAGCCCAAGCTATTTTCGGCTCTCCGTGGCCCAGCAAGGGGGGACACATTGTGCCCCCCTTCCCTAAAATCTTTATTTTTCGACAAATCACTCTCAAATTTGGCACACATGCAAAGCAACTCAAACTCTACAAAACGCACCCATCAAAATTTCTTAAGGTCACCACATGGGGGCGCTATTCACCATAATATAATGAAATACATAGAAAATATGGATTTTGTTGAATATTTCGAAGTTTTCGTCCTTAACATCCTTTGTATACACTCACAAGTGATTAATTTGTCTATAAATGTACAAGATCACATATTTTAAGATAAAAAAATAAGTATTTTGAGTAAACTTTGACTGTTTGGGGCTCATATTTTGTGTTACAATACATATAGTGGGAATGTAATGCGTATATGCACAAATTACTATATACTGTTTTTTGGCATTAAAGAGTTAAAATAACCTGAATAAATGCATTTTTTTTATCATTCTGGTAAAAAATTATTGATGGAATTGCACTTTGATACATAAAATCTTGTAATCTGATAATTTAAAATTGAAAATAAAGAAAAAAAGCAAGAAAAATGGATTTTCAATATTTTTCATTGTTTTATTGTTTTGGCACCATTTTACCCTTCAAAAATAAAGAAAAACAAAAGAAATGTATTGAATATGTTTTGAAATAGATGAAACATACGTTTCATGCCATATTTGAGTCAATAGATACGAAAAACAAGTGGCAGTAACTCTTCTATGTAGTAAAAATAGAAGAAAACACCAAAAAATGACACACATGACCTTTAAAATGTGGTTGCCATGGCAACCCTAAACTATACACCAAAATGTTTGCCATAAAATTTTAGGAAAAGTCACCAAGTTTGATCAAATTTTGACAAAAATTGTGGACGTGGCGAAAAAAAATTGGTAGGGGGGCACAATGTGCCTCCCCCCCCCTTGGGCTTTTTAGGGTTAATAAATCCGATCCGGAGGTTATATTTTTCCCAATTAATAAAACTGTACGAACGTTTACAAACGTTTACAAATGTCACAAAGCCGCGGAAACTGATGAAGTGAAAAAAATGCAGCTATATGATATTTTAGGGATAAATTTTGTCAGGCTTCACTGTACAATTGAATGCAAAACTGAATGCTACATATAGTCAGCAGTTCAACTATTTGCAATTATTTTCAAGCGATTCTAATCATGAATTGTTATGAAATAATGAGTTTTATTATCTTGCGATATTTCCTCGATTCAGTAGTTTAATTTTTTAATAGTAAGTTTTGTTTCCAAAACATCATAGCACTTTAATTTTGCTACCTGTTCTATAGGCCTATGTGTAGGAAAATGAAGGCTTAGTTTTCAATTGAACAAGCCACTACAACTTACAATAATAAAAAATTTATCTTATTTTTTTTTCTCGTTAACACGTCCAGGTATTTCGAGAACAGGCCATCGACGGTGAAATTCTGCCCATCCTCACGGAAGATCACCTCCTCCACAACATGGGGCTCAAGCTGGGCCCGGCGCTCAAGATCCGACTTCACGTGGCCCGCCGACTGGGCTTCACCCTGGACGGACAGTACTGCGGGGTTGGTCCGCCCGCGGGCCCCACCCCGGCCATGTCGGGTCAAAAGACCGGCGAGATATATGTCGATGAAATGCACTGATGATAATATACAGACCGTCGCTGAAATATCTCAACAAAGTATAAAGTGACCTTTCTAAAAACTGATATACCTCTCTTCACACATACGTGAGGGAAGTTTTATTTGATGTAAATATGATGTGATGATGCCACGTTGACTTACTGGATGAATTACAATTAATGATGCGGAACACTGTAAATGGAGGCAGTACCCACTGAAGAATGATTATTTATTACACGGCGAGCCGATTAGTACGGGTTGTAGAGTACCAAAGTCAGTGTGACGTTACTGTGGTTCAGGAATTATGTGGACAATGACGGAACCAGGTGTAGTGCGTCGCAGCAGGTTGTTTTACCAATAGGAGAGCTGCAGTTGCTCTGAGTTATGGTTTGGCTCGGGGGGGGGGGGGCGACTCAACTTGCAAAGTGATACCTATGTGCCACACCGAAATCGAAAATCGGGGGCTCTGGAACGGGCTTGAGCGAAAAATGGGGGTCTCTGGACCTGGAGCTAAGCGGTTTCAGAAAACCTCAAAATGCTATGCTCTGGAACTGCACCGCGGCGAAGTTCCGGCGCGCTGTTGGCGCGTCGTGCTGGAAGGGCAATGCTCTGGCTCGGCCGCGCCGCTTTGCGGCGCGGCCGAGCGAAAAATCAGAAGCAAAACGGCAAATTTGGGGGTCTCTGGAACTGGAAAAAAATCAATTTTTTTCTGTGACTTCTGAAATTGAGATGCTCTGGAACGGAAATTTGGGCTGAAAATGGGGGTCTCAGCCGCGGCACATAGGTATCACACAATTATACTAAGTGCCCCCCCCCCCCCGGGGGTTGGCCTATTGTCCCCACATACATGTATTTCCGAACCCGTTTGACGTCATCACTTCTGCTGTCTATGGCCGACTGCAACCGTTGACCAGAAGTAGGAAAGATGGAGATTGTGAACTTTGACCTAAGTGCAAGAATTGGTCAAAATCTAACGGAGAAGTGGAATCCTGCCGCCTTCGTGTAAAATAGACATTAGAATACAATGTTGATTTTCAACTTACTCAGGAAAAGAAATAACTTTTGTTCATATGATAAAAAAATGAAACATACCGCGTATGTATTTAAATATCTACGTTTGTCCTTGTATGTTTTTGTTGAGGGACCCAACGTAACTACACGATGTAATATACTTCAGGGTTTCTTTTAATAAATCTGTATATTTAATGGGTTTGAATCTGTGTAAATCTGGTTGCATTGAAAATGACGGGCAGTAACCTTACCCTCATTACAGAACATATACCGGCAACCACATTCGAGGGTCGTTTAGGTGTGTGTGTGGTGGGGGGGGAATACTTTACTTAACCTAATCCCTATGTCCCCTTCAGCAAATTTGAAAGGGCTGGTCCCCCAAAAATGGAATCTTACCCCGCCAAAGAAATTCTTACCTTTGTCTTACATAATAATTCATATGTACATGTCTTGCATCACCGACCAAAGTAGTGTGAATACTTTTCTTTCTTTTTTTTCTAACTATAGTTAGGGTTTCTGTCCGGTCATGAAGGACATTTTATTTTTGATGGATAAAAAAAAAATCAATTTGAATTTGTAAGTATGTTTTTGTTATAAAAACCAATTTTTTTTTGTCCAATGGCTTCAGAGAGAATTAAAGATTTATATGAATCTTTTCATTACAAATTATCGTTCGCTTAATTCAGCTCAGTTTTAGTGTACAAATCAAACGCAGTCTTTGATCCTTTCCAGTTGTTTGGAATAAGATTAGACTTTTTATATCTTTAGAGTTTATACAGTTGATGCAGGTTCAAAGCTATATGCCGCTGGAGATATGCATCCACATGGTTTTATGTGTCGTAAAGGAGTGTTAAATTTCTGCATTTGGGGTTCAGGTGCAATTTTGCAATTCACGCCTACACGTACACGCACGCATGCACACACGCAAACACACACACACACGCACACACACACACACACACACACACACACAAACACCCACATGCGCACCCCCGCACAGAACACACATACACACTGTACGAATATGCTCGCTGACAAAATTATTTTGTGCAGTTTGGAAACAATGATGCAATATTCTATTATCATTCCATTTTTTTCCTGTTACCTTCATTTAAAGAGAATACACAGTACTGGTTGATGATGGAAAGTCTTTCATCAAAATTTCACACTTCATTAGTTTCCAGGTAAGAGTAAATTACATTTGCATTATAATTTGGGACTAATTCACTTCATATGCAATAAAAACTTGAGGGATTGGCGGTTTGAATACCCGACTGAGTCAACTCAGTTGCTGCAATGTGAATGGCATAGTCCCACATATTGATTTCTGTGTTAGTATTTTGTCAGCAGCGGGGATTTGTGTAGCAGATTTGCGAAAAACGAAGTGTTCTGTTGTTTTCAACTACTCTCTCCGTACTAGAGTGACATTTTTAGAATACCATCTGTTCACAGAAGGTTTGAAAGCACCTGATATCAAAATGATGTTCTGCAAGTAATCAACCAGTACTGTGTATTCTTCCTAATGTACAGTATTACTTTCATTAAGATGAAATTCTGTTGTTTCTCATTTTGATTGAAGAGTAAGAATCACAGAAAGACAACTATTACATGTATCTAGGCTTATTGCTGTTATGGTTTTGTTTGCAATGTGCATGCAGATGTGATATTATATACATGTACATTTCCGTTATGTTAAATTGAACTGTCTTTCATGCAGAATCGATATTTTGAGATTTGTGACTGAAAATCTTGCTTTTATATGATGTGAACCCTTAACACAAGCACGATGTGCAATCTTCTTTCTACGAATATAATTTGAAGTCAACACGTAGATAAAGTGAAGTGAGCTTGTTTTTGTTTTTTAAGTGAAATAAACTAAATGAAGCAATACACTTTAAATATATCAATGTTATATTTCTTATCAGTTAATATTTATTTCATACTACGTTGAATTGAATTTGTAATGTTTTTACTTTTTACAAAAGTTTTCAGGATGAGTATTTATAACTTTGACAATTTTATTAATTTTGCCAGTTGTTTGCATCGGAGTAAATGGCACATTTTTCAAAATATGCAATACATGTACAAATTTGTTGGATTATTTTGTCAACAGCTGTCTACTTGTATAAGTGTTTTGTCTCTACAAAGAGATTATTTGCTACACAATACAGCAATAATATCAGAATAAACTGAGAATTTTATTTTAGTACTAAAACAGAAGTCTTGTTATTTTGATTTTCTGTATTTACATGTTGTTACTCTGTGTGTGTGTGTGTGTGTGTGTGTGTGTGTGTGTGTGTGTGTGTGTGTGTGTGTGTGTGTGTGTGTGTGTGTGTGTGTGTGTGTGTGTGTGTGTGTGTGTGTGTGTGTGTGTATGTGTGTGTGTGCGTGTGTGCGTGTGCGTCTTCACTATATTAGAGGAATAATTCAATGCCCTTCTCTGACAAAGGAAGCAAATGGCAAAAGCATCATTTCTCAAATGAGCAACTGAAGACTGTAGAATAAGAAGTACTGAAGTCATATACTACTACTTTTGAGAAACAAAGGCTCAAAGTTTTCAAATTTGTCTACAGATCACAATGTGTGAGTTGTACATCCAAACTTGGTGAAGTTAATCGACACAATAAAAGATGAATATAGGACAAAAATAAACATTGTCACACTTGTCGATTTCCAATAATCAATAATCAATATTGTGGACTTTAGTACTTCTTCCTTTAAAAACAAGGGTCTGAGGAAAACAAAAATGTATTTCTCGAATAAATGAATGTATATATTTTTGGAATGTCCTTAGTAAGATGAACAATTTGATATTCAATTTGTCGAATTTGGATGTTGTTTGAAATTTGACTTCATTTGACCTTTGACCAGAAGTGACCCCATCTCTCATAAACAAAACACAAAATACATGATAAATTATATATTTTCTTAATTCTTGTAACTAATGGAGTAATTTGAGATACATTTTGAAGAAATAAGATGTTAAAAAATTTGACCCCGGTTGACCCCTCCCCTGACCCCTACTAGGGAAGGGTCAAAGTGACCAAAAGTTTGTCAAAAAATTTCCTGGCATGTAACGACCTCTAAACAATCACTAACTCAATTTCGTAAAAATATGACCTAAGTATTTCTTATTCTACTGTCTTCAATTCGTGTCTGTCATTTACCAGGGAATCAATGCAATTTTACAGCATTTTGATTGAAATATCTTTCAATAGAATGATCGTTTCTTTTTCCAATTTTTCCTAAAGATAGCACGCTTAGGATGTTTCAAAGAAACCAATACCTCAAATTTGAATGATTTAGCACTTGCTTCCTTTTGGCAAAATAGGTCAAAAAGATAATATTCTTGATTTCCCTTCATGAGGAAAATGTTTGGGTTTTAAAACGACACAGGGTCATAATAATAAAATTATTTGAGACAGATCATTTCAAAGCCCACTAGATGACCAGTTTATTATTGAAATACTGCTGGACAAAATGTTGATTCATTACTTATCAATTTGTATACATCTGTTGCAGGGATGGCACTTTAAATCAGGAGATTTAAATTGAAAAAAAAAACATACATAACAAATATGTATTTGTGACAAACGTGGTGGGGAAAAATCACGAAAATCAAGATTTGATTTTTTAAAATCAAAATTTTAAATTAAATTTTCCGATTAAAAAAAAGGTGTGTTTTTTTTTTTTCAATTTTCGGTTTAGAAAATAAAATAAATCAAAGGTTTGTTTAAAATGAAAGTACTGGGGTGGGGGAGGGGCTTCTAGGCAGATAAAATCATTTTTTTATTTTCTGGGAAATGGCACTACATGGAAGTTATATTACATGGTAAATGGGGGAGATGCTTGCATGTGACACTTACAAAATTGATAACTCTGTCATTCTTTGATGGATTTTTGCCAAACCTCTCATATTCTGCTTTTATTGAGATCAACTTGATGTCAGGGTGAACTTGGCCTTTAAATCTACATCTCATTCAGAAGTCCCCTACCCCCCCCCCCACCCCCGTCCCTCTAACACAGGTGAACCCTACATACTACACTTAATTTTTAGTGTACAATTTCAATTATTGGTGAAAAAAATGGCATGTTCACGTAAGTTGAAAGCATGTTAGATTTCAATATAACACAGGGTGGCTCAGAAAGAACGCAAAAACTATGAGTAAAATTTCTTCATCATCATCCGCAAAATGTCATTGATTTTTGTTTCATTGGTTAGAAAACGGTTTTTCCAACAAAATGATACCATTATCATTGATTTTGAGTAAGACGTTTGGATCCTCCCAAGGCCATATTTCTGATGCAATGCCATTTCCCAAATTTATTACTATTTCATCTCCAGCGATCCTCGGAACACCAAAATATTCTCGCGGCACAGCGTGCCATGAAATAAGCTAAGCAGACAAACAGCAATGTGAGACATACCTCATATTGTCTGTCTTATCAAAGCGAGGGCAATCATGCTTTTTGTCTGTGCAGCTTATTCTATGGCACGCCGTGATGCAAGAATGATCTTGGTGTTCCGTGGACCGCGGGAGTTGGCAAGGTAGCAAATTTGGGAAACAACGACGACTCAGAAAAAAGGCCCGAGGATCCAAATATCATACTCAAATTCAATGATCATGGTATCATCTTGTTGGAAAATGTATTAACTGATGAAACAAAAACCACATGACATTTTGCTGATCATGTTGAAGAAACTAACAATCACAGGGGTTGCATTCTTTTCTGGGCCTTCCCGTATATCCTAACGCTCATTCCATTATTGAGCTGTTTTGACTACGGCTGTAATGGAAAAGCCCTCTATTAATAAAGGCATAATTTAACAATGATCACCATTTAAAACAAATCTGAGCTACATACATGTCATCCCCCATGCTATAAGTATCTCTGATAAAGTCTGAAAATGACGCCCTGAAAGATTGTACTTCAAAATGAGCATTTAGTGCTTAACACTTTGGGTGCTATCGGCCCACATATGCACCGAGGAGACAATCAGTTCCATACTTTTTCAATCGAATGACAAACATCACTGAAGTGCGTGCCAATGATACCCATCGTAAGATGAAGACACTTTGAGCCAACAAAATGGGTTAAAAGGTCTTGTATCGACAGCATTTGGATTTTTAAAGAAAAGCGTACATTTTTGAAAGGTTATACATACAAGTCCAAAACAACCCAGCACCCACAGTGTTAAAAAAGAGTGAAAATCTATGAGTACCCAGTTTTGCCTTATTTCCCCCTATTGACTGCTGTATGACAATCAAGTGTACACCACATACTTGTACTTACACCACATGCATAGACACAATATTGTGCCAGCGACACATTGAGAGTTACACTATATAACATTGTGGAAGCCCCATTTAAAATTGTCAAACATTGCTATCTGACATATCTGTCAGTGTTTAAATGGATAAATAAATACCCTAGAACACAAAACTTCAGACAGTTATGCTGATACTCATAAAATATTTACAGATAAAAATTGGCACACGAATTATTGTCAGCTGATGAAAATTCTGCAACACAGCAGTCTACTCGAATGGTAGCTGATTTTTTTTTTCACTTTTAAAAGCACTAAACAATTGTTTGAACTACAATTTTTTCAGAGGTTCATTTTTAGACCTTGTCAGAGACACTGGTAGCACAGGGAAATTGTGTAGTTCAGATTTTTTAAACTGGAAACATACGATGCCTTTAAAAGACAACAGTCCCTGTTATTATCTCATATCAATCACTATCATTTAGTTTTCTTGCCAGGTAGTTGCCTCTTTTTTCTCTTAGCTCCCATTTTTGTCTTGGATCCTACAGTTTGTCCTGCCTTTTTCTTCTGGCCCGATTTCTTATTTGGTTTGACTTTCTTCTCCGTCTCTTCCTCATCAGACCACGGTTCAAAGTCCTGCACGATATCATCCTTTTCTTCCGTCTCATCCCAAGATTCCTTGGTCGCTTTGCTCTTTACTTGAGACTTTGTATTTGCAGTCCTTTTACTTGTTGTAACTTCTTCTTCTTCATCATCTTCATCTTCCTCTTGCTCCTCATCCTCAGAATCACTCAAATCATCAAAATCATCTTCATCTAAATCCTCCAAGTCATCATCATCATCATCATCATCACTATCTTTTCTTCCTTTCCCTTCCTGCAATCTCTTCTGCTTGCGCTCCACCCTCCTAAAGAGATCCTCCTCCTCGTCAGATTCAACATCCTTCTTGAAGAGGTCCTTGAACTCCATCTTGTTGGCAAGCTTTCGTTTCCTGCTCTGCGTTATTGTTGGAATCTTGTCGTCAATAAGCTGTGGGTGCGAAACAAAAGAAGAAAATTGATCTCTCTTACCATTTGTATCTTTCAGGTTTAAATTGTTATTAGTGCATGTTTCACCTTTCTTTATTTTTTCCCCCATGTATCAAGTCACTGTCATTGTCATCATCATTATCGTCATCATCATCATCATCATCATCATCATCATCATCATCATCAAGATCATCTCATCATCATCATCATCAAGATCATCTCATCATCATCAAGATCATCTCATCATTCATCATCAAGATCATCTCATCATCATCATCAAGATCATCTCATCATCATCATCATCATCTCATCATTCATCATCAAGATCATCTCATCATCATCATCAAGATCATCTCATCATCATCAAGATCATCTCATCATTCATCATCAAGATCATCTCATCATCATCATCAAGATCATCTCATCATCATCATCATCATCACCATCATCGTCAGCTCATCATTGTCATTATCATTATCACAAAGATCATCATCCCTGTTCTCCTCCTCATTACCTTGAAATTATACGCAGATATCATTGTCACAACTACGACCACCAAACACATCTGATATCAACTTGACTTATCACCAAATTTTTACTGACGTTACACATTTCTCATTATCAAAGCAGTCACAGACATCACTTCTCTCTCTGATAATTTGACATCATCTTACCCGGTCTTTCCCTGCTTCTTCATGTTTCAGTTCTCTTTCTCGCAGCTTCTTGTAAGTCTGATAATGCCTTAAAATAGCCGTTCCTTGCTCTCTGTTCTTCATTTCCCATGCACTCTGAAAATACACCACAATATTACAAGTTTAACAAATGAAACTTGATAAAACAGGGTACTGTCATGCCAGACATCAAAAAACAACATCAAACCTACTAAAAATAATTGTTCAGTATAACACATTGTGATTTTTAAAATGATCATGAATCAGATATCACTATGTGCATTAAGTACGGCAAACCAAATAATGTGCCCCAGGAAACAACTTCCTTTTTTTTTTAATCTATTTTTCAGGAAGTATTTCTGATCAAGCAATTTCCAAGGATTCAGTACATGGTGGAAGGTCTATCTAAAAACATACTGTACACGCTGAATATTTCACATTGAATTCACGACTTTCACAACAGAACAACTGCAAAAACTTTCCTTTCCTAACATACCTAAACAATATGAATGAAGCGCAATAAAACTGTGGAAATAAAACTCTGGCAAATAACCCATTTTGAAGCAAAAAATGCAGAAATATCTGTTTGTGAAATACATGGCAGATACAGTAACATACGCAAAATTCATTTCACCATATACCACACTAAACATCTCCTTTATTTTTGACCAGCACAGAGGATGTAAAAAAGAAATACCAGTAATGATGAAATGCATCATACCTTCAATAACCTGATGTTAAAAATCACAGTAGTTGGGGACATTTCAGCCCAGAAGACAAAGTGTCAATGTGCTCCTGGCAATCTCTGGAATTTTATATAATATCACTCTCAGCTGGTTTCTGGACTTGTTCTGGATGGTTATCTATGTTTTAAAACAGGATTCTGTTTTACAACAGATTTCAGAATGCACCTCTGGTGTGAAATAGCCCAGTTAAAATAGGGTTAAATCAACAATAGAAATCAATAGATTTACACGGGCCTGCTTACCACAGCTTTGTCGTCAGAGAGGCCAAACGTGACTTTCTCCCGCCTGGTGGAGATCTCCTGACAGTTCTCCTGCACCTTATCAAGAAGCTGCTTCATCTGCCTTGCGAAGTTGGCCACTTTACACTTCTTCAAGAAAGCCTTCAGCTGCAAAGTAGAAGAAAAGTTGTTTAAATATTGTGTTCAAGATTTGCTCACCCTAAAACAGGTTTATTCAGCAAATAACGTAAGCAAATTATCTTTAATGTAAATATTTACATAAATTTTCTCCTATCACAAAAACCTTGGAGCTGAAAAACAGGCTCCAGGTAAATAAGTTCTGATAAATTCAAATAGAATGTACTATCGTAATGAATTTGAATGAATTTTACATAACAGACTTGGTTCGTGTATCACCAATTAAAAACTTAAGAGCCGCTGATCATAGCTTACAAGGTCAAAAACTCACACTAGTGCATTTGGACAATTATTAACCCGTTGAAGACGAGTGACGAGATATCTCGTCACAAGGTCTATGGGAAATGCGTGTTAAAGCAAAAACAAATCGTCTCCAACGGGTTAAGCAATCTTTCCTACAGGTGGACTGTACCAAATTCATATTCAGTGGGTGAAAGTTCCAGCATATGAAACCTAGACTATTTAAGCAATGGTCCAATTTCAAATAATTGTTTATATTTCACACATTTTACAATGTACGAATAACTACCAAGATCCTACTGTCATATTTTTGTGAAGAACACTATACATTGACATAAACCGCAATCATTGAATATGTCCCTAACATGCCAAAAGAGGGGATTTTGATACTTTTCTGTCATCTTCTTTAAATTCTTCTCACTGTCAATTCTCAACAGTTATTCAATCTAAGACAACTCCCTTGGAGGACGTCTCCCCAAGAGGACAGTTGCCCTGGACGGCAACTCCCCTCAGGACAAATCCTTCAGAGGACTTAAACCCCCCCCCCCCCTTCCGTAGGACAACTCAGATTTTGTAAACAGAAAATATTGCTAAACTCCTCCAGGGGAGTATCATCTGGGGAGTTGTCCTCGGGAGAGTTGTCCTTGGTGACAGGGTGACCAGATATCACAAAATGTAATACAGGACAAAGCACGATGCAAGGGAGCGGATCGATCCCCAACGAAACTAGCTGCACACGTACATTAGGCCTTAATATACGTTTGCACTCGGTAGCAAGAAAATCATCACAGAAGTTTAATCCATCTTATTGTCTCTACTTCATTTTCTTTTGGTTATTTGATGAAAATTCTTCACATTTGTATGTATTTTGATAAATATTCTGAAATACAGGACGAACAGGCCTCCCAGAAGGGTTGGTCGGGATGCGGGGCAAAGGAGGAAAATACGGGACGATCCCGGGAAATACAGGACGTCTGGTCACCCTGCTTGGGGAAGTTGTCCTTGGGGGAGTTGTCCTCAGGGAGTTGTCCTTGGGGGAGATGTCCTTAGGGGAATTGTCCTTGAGGAGTTGTCCTTGGGGAATTGTCCTTGGGGGAGTTGTCCTAGGGAGTTGTTCTTGGGGAGTTGTCCTTGGGGGAATTGTCCCTGAGGAGTTGTCCTTGGGGAGTTGTCCTGAGGGAGTTGTCCTAAGGGGAGTTGTCCTAAGGGGAGTTATCCTTGGGGAGTTGTCCTGGGGGAGTTGTCCTTGGGGAGTTGTCCTTGGGGAGTTGTCCTTGGGGAGTTGTCCTGGGGAATTGTCCCTGAGGAGTTGTCCTTGGGGAGTTGTCCTGAGGGAGTTGTCCTAAGGGGAGTTGTCCTGGGGAGTTGTCCTTGGGGAGTTGTCCTTGGGGAGTTGTCCTTGGGGATTTGTCCTCGGGGGAGTTGTCCTAGAACCTATCACCCTGGAATGCTTTCATCTTTACCAACCTCCAAGATGACAGGCAGTGCCAGCTCAGGAAACCCAATGCGATGACAGTGAACCTGCAGATGCTCCACTAAGAGGTCATAGAGCTGATCGATGACACCGTCCTGCAGAGAGGTCAAAGGTCAAAGGTTAAAATCCCGCATTTGACACATTCAGGACTGGGCCAAGTTTAAACTCGTTTCTACACATGCACCTTTCTACCAAATAGAAAAGATTGCAGTCCTGGTAATATGACTTCGCTAAAGGGTGTATTTGAATAAAACTACTAATTTCACAAAATTTTAACAAGTTTTAGACAATTATCAGGATATGAAGAATTCCAAGTGTACTACATACTCAAAACTCCCAGTGCCCATTAGTTTTATGATTTTTACGAACACAAAAAATAACAAAACTTTGAAGTCCACTTTTTCAGCTTTTTAGTGACTGAAACATGGCAGAAATACATGTATGGCCTTTTTCCAAAACATGCCCGGGGTATTCATTCCAATTAAAAAAGCATTTGAAATGAGTATACTGCTACATTACCTTGAAAGCTCTTTCTTTCAGCTGTGAATTTGACAACCTC
>JZLH01S0006429.1:41802-59785 GCA_001188425.1 Eucidaris tribuloides | reverse complement strand
CGCGATTAATAGAAACGGCAGAACCTATAGACTACCACTGCGTTGGCTAGGTCCGCTGATCCACCAGCAACCGCACTTGAGCGCCGGGTGCGGCGGTCGGACCAGAACAGGATGATTCAGATCGCCCGTCTTAGCTCTCGTCATGGCGGGCGGCGGAGAGCTGTGGTATAGCAGCCATTCAGTAAGGCGAGAGACTGGGCAGAGCCGAAACGCAGATAAAGTGTCGCGGTTTGGAGGATGTGGGGTATGTATTTAAGGTGATAGTTTTGAATTTCGATTTCTTCGGACTATATTTAAGAGGTATCAACAAATGTGACGCTGTTTTTAATGTCAGAATCGGCAGAAAAGTTGGGTGAAACGGGGTAAAGTCGGACGTTTGTGACATGTAGAATATGGCTATTAGTTTTTCTACAAGACTCACACCAGCATGCTGTGAGTCTGTTCGAAGGCTAGTTGGCATCATAGAGGCCCAGAACAACGCAGCAGCAAGCGGTGGGCGCCCAACCATTGTACAAAAGCGTTGACCAGTGTGCGCTCTGTTATTTCGGAAATGGTCTTTCGCAAACCGGAAAGAACGGTGATGGTTTGCTGTAGAGTGTGTACATGTACTGGCCTTGCTTTGTCTGGGGCTTTTTGGTTGTGAGAGTACATGTACCATGTCTAAACTTGTTGCCCCTTTTTTTTTGTAGACCACCGGAAGGCTTGCGAACCCTGTGTGTGTATTTGCGCCGGGCTCGTTTTTCAGAGTGTTTTATCAGATGAATTTGTGATTGGACATTTTAGCAAACTAGGTAACGCTGCCTAGACGTCCAAATCGTCTGATATAGTAACCTCTTGAAAAACGACGCGGAACGCAATACCACGGGTCAAAGCCTGCTTGTCTACCCTTTTTTTGTAGCCATGGAATCCGTCTCCTTAATGATTCCAGGGCTTTCATTTGAAGCTTTTTTGACATGTCGCGTATTAGCCCCTTCATGAATTTTTTGCTATTGACTCTCACACATCTTTTGAGACCAAATTTTGCGACATCCCAGGCTAGGCTTGTGGTTCGTAGAGTTACGTAACATTTCGTAGTTTCTGTCAGACAAAGTTGCTCAAAAAGCGTGATATCACTGGTAGGCAATTTCAATAGCAAAATGTGTTATCGAGATTAAATTCATAAATTGAGGATTTTTAGCTTAGTTTTTACTGGTTGAATTAATTCATTTTAGGCTGTTTATGATGCGCAAAAGTGTGCAACAAATTTCTGCAAAACAAGTTAAGATATATTCAAACTACAGTGGTACTTGAAGGTTTTGCATTTTTGTATCTTGGTATTGAATTTAATTTCTGGTTTTAAATTAGTCCTAAGTCTTAGACTGCTCTTTATTTACCCCAATCCCGAGCGTAGGCGGCTTGCGAGCGTAGAAAAGCTAGTCTAAACTGTCCAGACTCTAACCCTACTAGTCTAAGTATCTATAAGTTACTGCATTAAGATTAGGATGAAAAGTTAGGTCTACTAGTCTAATACAGACATAAATCTTAGACTAAAGCAGTGCAATGCTTAGTAAATTCCTCATTATTTAAAAGGCGCGTCAAAAAGTGGATGATAAATTATTTAAAGACTATGATAAAGGAAATACTATAATCAAATTGTCTGGATTTCACGAAAGCATATTATACTATAGAGAGAGCCAGCCCCAGAGTAGATGTTGATGGCGTAATGTGGATTAAGCAATTTAGATTGAGTAAGCATCAGATTAATAATCGTAGATAGTCAGAGCAGACGTGCCCGCACAGGTGGCGAAGCCAAGACACCTGAGGTGATGGGCTTGTCAGTCCTCTCCCCCCCCCCCAATCTAAAAAGCCCAACAAAAAGCAGCTCTGATTAGGGTTAAAGGCGTCATCAAAGTAAGCAATATTAAATTGGCCACATAAAAAGCTGTAAATGAAGCCTGGAAACAAGCACTCAATGATATTATATGTTGCTTTAAAAAATTAAAACATTGCTGAGAATCTTCTTTTTCTTCTCATTAGGATGTCTGGTTTGGGCTATTGAATAATCGCCGTAGATAATTTCTATGATTAGGTCTGTTACATATTTTACAAGTAACAGCATACTGTCTGAAACTTTTGTGTCCTGGGTGTGTGAATACTGTCAGATATGTCAGATAAAATGAATGATGAATGAAAGAATGAACTGAATGAATGAATGAATAAATTTTATTTCCAGCTTTTGAAGCAACATGAATAACATATATTACAGCGTGAACACCTTGCATCAAAATTGCATATTATAATATAATAAACGTATATAAAATTAATATAAAATTTACATAATGTAGCAATAATTTAGAATTATACATGTTTTTTGAGATAAGAAAGCAAATCAAAAGTGGTGGAAGCTAACATAAAAGGCATGCTATATACTATAGGTTCCCGTAGAAGTGCTCGTCAATTTAAGATATGATTTGGCTATTATGGAAATATAATGAAATGCAAAGAAACCAACGGCAAAAATTAAAATTAGCGACAATTTGAAAACAATTAAATAAACAAAGACGATGGAAGGGAAGAGTGACAGGAAAAGGAGTATGCCATAGGATACGATAATTAAAATTTAGATATTTTAAAATGTTCAATAAAGTTATACTTAATGCAAACATAAAGCCAGTTAAATTTAATATATTTACACTTATATACACAGATATAGGGATACAGTCGCAATTATACAACATAACAATAACAACAACAACCACAAACTCAACTCAGCGGGTTTGATTTTCTTCAAGAAGATGTTTTTTTAAGTGGCTTGAGAGAAACTTTTCCGTAAAGTGATCTTTCGTAATCCATCCGAAAGATTGTTCCATATTAATGGTCGCCAGAATATGCAAATTGATTGTTTTCCTCAAATTCGTTTAATAGTTGTTACTTTAATATTACATTCTGTTTGTTTCTTTGTTTTGAATGGATGATCAACCCAGGAATGAAACGTAATCAATGATGTTATGAGGTAAGATTGGTTATTTATGCAAATTCATGGCATAAATGTACTAATTACAATAACGATATTGGTTGGTAAATATTTAGCGCACTTTAAGTTTACTAAATAATGGGCGGCTGTATGGATAATTAATACCTTTAAAAGAAATTACACGTAAAATTGCGTTTTTGCAAAATTAGAACAGGATTCCAGACTTGTCTTTTTTGCAGCCCCACCACACTTCTAATGCCAATCACGTTATATGAGGAAGAAATAAATGGCATCTACAAATAACTAAAATTTTCCAGGAGAAAGCGAAGTGGCGTATTCTATACAATATCCGCAATTTTTTTGGCTGACCACATCGCACACAGCCTATCTATAGTTTCTTTCCACGTAGAGATTTTTTTGTTTCCGTCATACATACTCCCAAGGAAAGAATATTGATTCCACTAATTTCAAAGGTTTGCCACCACTCCTGCACACCCTGAGGTGTGCTAGATTAGTCTGTACCTCTCCTCGATTCTCAGCATTCGTAGTCCGCTAGCTGAACAGAGTTGCATCTGGTGGACTTGGCCATGAATTGCTTTGGACTGTTATTAAGCAGAGTCTTAAATATGATTCTTTGTTTCACGGGTAGCCAATGCAACTCTTTTCATGTAGCGGACTACAATGTGAAGACCTCGAGGAGGTTACAGACTAATTAGAGCACGGCTCAGGGTGTGCAGGGTGTGGCAAACCTTTTGAATTAGTGGAATCAATTTCTTTCGCTTGGGAGTAGTAGTTGACGAAATCTTACGTGGAGAAACATAAGATACCGTAGTGTGCGATGTGGTCAGCAAAAAAATGGATAATTGTATAGAATACGCGCCACTTCGTTTCTCGGGAAAATTTTTTAGTTATGTTTGTATAATGCATTTATTCTTCCTCATATAACGTATGGATTAGAAGTGTGGGGTGCTGCAAAAAGACAAGTCTGAACATGTTCTTAATTTTGGCAAAACGCCATTTTAGCGTGGTAACTTTGCTTTTAAGGTATTAATTATCATTGCAGCGCCATTATTTTAGTAATACTTAAAGTGCCAAATATTTTACGCAACAATATCGTTATGTAAATTAGTACATTTATGCATGATTTGATAAATAACAATCTACCTCATAAATTCATTGATTACTTTTCATTCCTTGATCTCCATATCAAACAAGAAAGCAACAGAAATGTAATATTAAAGTAGCAACTATTAAAACGAATTTGGGAAAACAATCAATTTCATATGTCTGGAGCCTATTAATTGGACAATTGCTTTCGCGATGGATTTTACGACAGACTCACTTTACGGAAAAGTTTCTCTCAAGGCACTTTAAAAAACATCTTCTTGAAGAAAATCAACCCGCTGAGTGAGTTTGTGGTTTGTTGTTTGTGTATTGTTTTTTTGTATAATTGGGCGACTGTATCCCCTATATTGTGTCTATAGTGTAAATAGATATTATAATTTAAGCTCTTATGTTGCATTAAGTATAACTTTATTGAAGCATTTTATAAATATCAAATTTAATTACGTATCGCTATGGATACTCCTTTTCCTGTCACTCTTCCTTGCCATCGTCTTTGTTTATTTAATTGTTTTCAAATTGTCGTAATTTTAATTTTTGGTTGGTTTTTTGCATTTCAGTTATGATTTCGCATAATCAGCAAAGTCATATTTAAATGCCATCATTCTACGGGAGCCTATAGTATATAAGCATGCTTTTTTATGTAGGTTCGCACACACTTTTGACTTTTGATTTGTCTCAAAAAACATGTATAATTCTAAATTATTGCTACATTATGTAAATTTTATATTAATTTGTATATACTTTTATTATTATATATGCAATTTTGATGCAAGTGTTCACGTGTAATATATGTTATTCATGTTGTTCAAAAGTGGAAATAAATTTATTCATTCATTCATTCATTCATTCATTCATTCATTCATTTATCTGACATATCTGACAGTATTCACACACCCCAGGACACAAAAGTTCAGACAGTTATGCTGTTACTTGTAAAATATGTACATAAAACTTGGCACATGAATTATTCTCAGCCGATAAAAATTCTGCAACACAGCATTCTATGAGGAAAATGGAAATGGTCTCTCAATGATTTTAATTTTTTAAAGCACTTAATGATCATTTTGAAGTGCAATTTTTTCAGGGCTTCATTTTCAGACCTTTAATCATGTAGCTCACATTTTTTAAAATGCAAATATTGTCATTTGATGACTGCTTTAACCCTAATCAGGCTGGGCTTTTTTGGCTATGTTATATTGGGGGGGGGGGGGCTGATTGCACCTCCCTCCGCTGAGATCTTGGCCTTCGACCGCACAATTGTGCCGAAAATCGACAAAACCGTCGCTCATGACATAATCTACGGAATTAATTTCATATCAATGATGCTAATTTATGCATACAATCATAATTAAGCTTAAAATCACTAATTACAGCTCCAAAAATACAATATCTTGGGGGCTGGACTCTCTTCTTAGTGTTATTAGCTAATGTACTTGAAAAAAATCCAGAATCAAATTTGATTTATGTATTTCACTATTTCATTGTTCTTAATAATAATAATAATATTCAAAACATTTATTTGGCGCTTTTAAATATGGGCATTTCTAAGTGCACTGCTTTGTCTAAGATTTAAAACTAGTCTAAGTTTTAGACTGTGCTCTTTTTTCATCCTAATCTTAATGCAGTATAGATACTTAGACTAGTAGGGTTAGAGTCTGGACAGTTAGACTAGCTTTTCTACGCTCGCAGCTCGCTACGCTCGGGATTGGGGTAAATTAAAGAGCAGTCTAAGACTTAGACTAATTTAAAACCAGAAATTAAAGTTCAATACAAATACAAAAATGAAAAACTTCAAGTACACTGTAGTTGAATATATCTTAACTTGTTTTTGCAGAAATTTGTTGGGGACACTTTTGCCATCATAAACAGCCTAAAATGAATTAATTTCAACCAGTAAAACTAAGTAAAAATCCTCAATTTATGAATTTAATCTGATAACACATTTTGTATTGAAATTGTACAGGATATCACGTTTTTGAGCAATTTTTGGTCTGACATGCAACTACGAAATGTTACGTAACTTACGAACCACAAGCCTAGCCTGGATGTCGCAAATTTGGTCTCAAAAGATGTGTGAGAGTCAATAGAAAAAAATCATGAAGGGGGCTAATACGATGTCAAAAAAGTTCAAAATGAAAAGCCCCTGAAGCAAATTAAGGAGACGGATTCCATGGGTCTACAAAAAGGGTAGACAAGAGGCTTTGACCCGTGTATTGCGTCCGGTCGTTTTTCAGAGGTTTTATCAGACGATTTGGACGTCTAGGCAGGTACCTAGTTGTAAAATGTCCATCCAAATCATCTGATAAAATCTCTGAAAAACGACCGGACGCAATACACACACAGGTCGAAGCCTTCGGTCTACAAAAAAAAAGGGGCAACAGTTAGACATGGTACATGTACTTCACACCAAGGCAGCCCCAAGACAAAGCAAGGCCAGGTACATGTACACACTCACAGCAACCCATCACCGTGTCTTTCCGGTTGGAAATGACCATTTCCCGAATAACAAGCGCACACTGGTCAACGCTTTTGTAAATTGTTGGGCCCGACCGCCTGTGGTTGTGCCCTGCATGCATGCAACATGATGGTCACTGCAGCAGTGCGAACGCGAGTGGTTTACGCCGCGCCGCGCCACTCCGTTGCGTTGGCCGTTGCGGTGGTGCCGTTGACGCAAGATCGAAAGACACCTGCACATTTCCCTCGTACACCTGAAGTACAATGATTAGAATAAAGTGAAGTAAATTCCATCGAATATAATGACACAATTGAACAAAACAATTAAATTGCAATGTTACTTACCAGCACACACTCACAGTTTCAGAACCCCGTGAACGTGTTGCAGCTGGCTCTCAGTACAGTACAGTCTCTAGCTAATTGCTTTGTTTACGTTTTCCGGTCAATCAGCTGGCGGCGCAGTAGTACGTTTTAGCTTTAGTCTAACTCGCAAACGCTTTATGGTAAACAGCTATTATGCAGTAATTTTTCATGAAAATTGAATACATATTTGTATTCTCATATTTTGACACGCTATATTGAGGTATAATACCTTTGTAAATTTATCAAGCGCAGAATTTCGGCATTAAATTTGTTCTCATTACAAAAAAAATAATTGTTACAATCTCCAGAAACAGACTAGTCTAAAGACTATTACAAGGCATGAATTACATCTCAACATGGTTTGGTAGATGTTGGAGGAGAGGTTGGAGGTAATAGGGGGTGGAAACTCCCAAATTGAAATACTGGGGAGCATTATGAATTTTTGCTCCTATGTTTACATTCTTTCTAATCCTACACTGAAACAATAATGAAACTAGATTTTAATTCGTCACCGAGACGAATTGGTGATCCGCGTATTCGCTCCGATCAGTAGACCTTAAGAGATTGTGAGAGTCTATATGGCGTACCATAACTTGTTCGAAGCTGTCCCTTTTCACCTTAACTTCTCTGTCAAAAATTACTAAATATTTCGGCGTGCGCGTACGCGTTCGTCGTGTATGATGAGCACCAGTGATGACCTTTGACCTGAAGTTACTGTGTACCAAGTTTAGATATCACACTCTACTCCAGTCATGAGATAATGCGTAAAACACGATTTTTCTTTGTGACGTCATAGATGACGTCAGAAGAATTTGTCATAGAAAGTGATATCTGAAACCTTATCTACGCATCATAGGCTATCAGAATAAGCAATAAAAAGTAGGGGTCACCGTTAATTCTAGAGAGTTATCAGCGATTTAAAAATGCCCATCTTCCACTACGCGCACAATGCGCGCGCATTTATGTTTTTTGGGTCATAGTGGTCGGAAAAAGGTTCTAATTAATGGAGAATGCAGTCAGAAATCCAAATCCGTCGAAAAAACGACGATATTCGGTCGGGAAAGGGGTGCACGCGGAAAAAAACGCGCGCGCACCAAATGCTCCAAATGACCTGAAACGCATGCTGCTGTTAATAAGAAGTCATTTGGAGCATTTTAAAACTTTTAAAATTTTTGACGCGCCCGTTCAAGCCCATCGTGACGCGCGCGCGCACGTCATTAGGTCCAAAAGTTGACTCTTGACCTTAATTTTATGTTGGTCAAATTTGATTGGATAATTCTATTTCAATGATGAGATATCGAGAAATATCTGTTTTTACTTATGACGTCATAGATGACGTCACAGATACTCTATGACAATAAAATGATTACCATGCCGAGGTATTAACATGGGGCATAAGTGTGTTTAGTTACAAGACTATTGCCGTCATCGTTCTTGAGATATCGTCTGAACAAAAATGACCAGAAAGAAATACGAATAAAAAAGAAAGATTCTGACGAAATCTATGGTGATCCGCGTTTACGCGGATCACCAATAAGATACAAGGAGGCAGACAATAAAACATGATACAGTTCGACCTCGATTAACTGGCGATGTTGGGACCAACAGTCATCCGGATAAGTGATATGGCCGGATAAGAGAGATAATGTACAAACACAGTATATGGGGAGGTAATACATGCCATAAGTTACAGCAAAAACAACACACACACCATGTGCAAACATGCAACAGACCACACACTGTGACAATTTATTTACTGCCCCTGATACCCAGCTGATTTCTGTGTACACTTCTGATGAAGGTGTATCAATTACATGTAATGACTGATAAGTCCATTGTCCGGATAATAGAGATCTCCGGTTAACCGATGGCCGTATAACCGAGACCGAACTGTATTTCATAATTGAATTAGCCCAATAATTTCATCTCCTCCTGTTTATCCCCATCAGCATCATCATCATTAATCATCATCTTTATACCATCATCATTACCAATCATCATCATCATAATCAGCATATTTTCCCTTCAAAATTAACATTTTCACCATCGTTAATCATCATCATCAACATCATCACCATCACCATCACCATCATCATATACATCATTTTCACCATCATCGTCATCAATCATTATCATTTTCACTATCATCATTGTCATCATAATAAATCATTATCGTTGTCATCATCAATCATGATCACTTTCACTATCATGATCAATCAACCATCATCATTGTCATCATTGTCAATCATCGACATAATCATCACCACTATCATCAATCATCACTTTCAGCATTATTATTATCAATTATCAATCACCTTCACCACCATCATTGTCATCATGATCCTCCTCATCTTCATCATCATCATCATCATCATCATCATCATCGTTCACACCACCACCACCACCACCACCAATGCATACACAGTAATCTTTCAGTGCAAGTATTATAACCAAGATAATTCTGTACATATTTTTACATTAATTCTTTGATTTGATTTTATAAAACATGACAAATTAGGTCATTTAAATCAAGACATTTAATTTCAATTCCATAATGCTTGAGATCAGTACGATGAGAATTTAGCCTAATCTTATAGATGGTGGTAACTTAAAATAGATAATTACACTTGTAACTGAAAAATGATTCTTCAATGGAGAGCACACAATACAACAATTAACATAAAATGTGAAATTTAAAAAAAGAAGAAATCTATATAATTTTGATTGATCAGACAGATTTTTATCAATCATGGTATTGTCATACCAGACATTACCCACTGAAAACTGTTTAAATTGTTTATACATATTGTCATATTTATTAACCAGGGATCAGATATCATTATTTCCTGCAGCAAAAACAATGGAAGGAGGGTAGGGGGGAGGGAGGTGACTTTTCTATTTTTCACTAGTTTCTCAAAAATTGAAGCGTTTCAATTTGTGTGACTTTCATGGCATTAAAGCCACAGTATAATTTTGGTAAATGGTAAAAAATGAAATTCTTTGCAATTATATTTTTTAGATACACCTGGGTGATCTATCAATGTTCTGAAAATTGCTCGCTCTTAAACGCTCCCATTTTTTGAGAAATTACTCAAAATGTAAAATGTGGGGTGGGGGACCCAATATTTCCCATAGGTAATGTACATACCGCTACATGTGCTCCTTTAATTAAACATTATAATTTGTCACTATAAACAATTTTGAGTAGGTTTGATGTTGTTTTCTGATGTCTGGGGTGACAACAAAATACTTTGTGGAAGATTGACCAAAAAATTGTCTGATTAGCCCAAACGATATTTTTCACCTTTACCAAAGCTATACACTGCCTTTGGACAGACTCGAGTTTAAAATACCAGTAATGACTTAAGTTGAGTCACATCTTGACAGGGAACCTTTCAAGAAAAATTTGAGAAATGAAACATTGCTTCTGCTGAAACCTCACAAAATCAAATGCCATTGCTATGAATGTTTATTGTCTCCTTTATTAACACATACAAATATTTATTTTCCTATACAGCATCGATAATAAAATTGCTATCACATGATCATAAAATGAGACTATATGACTCTGTGCAATTAACCAATGATTTGGACGGTACATTCTCTTGTAAATTTATGACCAATGCTTTTACTGAAAAAACATAAAACTTCACAGAATCTTACAGACGTATTGCTCAAAATATAGAGGTATACAAAGAACATACTGTATTGTACACACATTACAAAAATATTTTGTACGTTATGAAGTACATTACTGAAATCACTACATCACACAACACAAATATAATTATTTATCAATTATGAATTCATAATTTCAAAACAAAGATATAATTCTTTCAATATCACCTTAGGTAAAGCTATGCATTAACAATTGGTGTACCAGTTTTTGTAGGTCCTATTCCTGTTTGAATGAAATCTATTTTGAACACACAAAAATGCTTTCATGAATTGCCTACATGATTACAAATGTGACATTTTGTATGTCATATAAGTTAAACTTTGGATGGAAAAATCACTCAATGTCAGTATATATTTCTAGAATATAATGTTAACATGCATCTCACCAGATCTCCACTCGGCAGCAAGTGATCCACATTTAAGTTGACCCGAAAGATAACCCTTTTCAGAAGTAATATTTAGTGTTCAAAGTACTTACGGTCGTAAAAATGTCATTGTTGTAGCACTCAAGTACCATTTTCATATTACTCAAACATGTACTCAAACTTCCAAGTACTCGTACTCAAACTACAGTTCTTGCATTCGAGCTGCAAAATACTTCAAAACTCGACAACCAAAAAATTGTACTTGAGCACATAAGTACTCATCCTCCCTTTGTACTCGGCAGTACTTGGTCAGGGTCGCGCTTAACTTTTTTTTCCAACTAGCCAGGCGGACGAGTAAGCTTAAATTTTGGGTAGTCCGCCAGTATTTTAACCAGCCCTCCCCCCAAAATTGAATATTTTTCATATTGTTTCATACGACACTAAAGTAATATTTTCGCTAGCCATGCGGACTAGTTACTTTAGATTTTGGCTAGCCTGCCATGATTTTTCCTAGCCATTGGCTAGCGGGCTACTGTTAATCGTGAACATTGTTGGTACTCAGAAAAAAGGTACTTAACTACAACACTTAATTTAAACAGTTCGATCAGATGCAAGTCTTTTGAGATTTCTTCTTGTCATGCCTACTTTAGACCATCCAAACATGTTTGTGTTTTTTCTTTCTTTTTGGAACCACCTGACTTTTTTATCCCTATATTCTGATTTGCAGGTGGCAATTTTTTTTTTTTTTTGAGACCGCAACGTTCAAATTTCTTTTTCAGGAATTCCTCCATTTTTACTCTGCAATGTACATTTTTCAGATAAACTGTTTGAAACTTACATGACACTCATGTGTTGTTAGTGTCGTTACTCCCTTACCAATCAATAAATCCACTCAAATTACAATACTAACTACCAATCAGCCTAACAAACAGTGAAAAACATCTGTTAATACATCTGTTAATAACTCAAAAACCATATTGCACTGGATACTTGTATCCCTTTCATTCTCTCTAGTACATGTAACATTCTTTCTTATAATGAATAGAAACAAAAAAAAAACAAATGAAAAACCATCAAGCCCAGGTCTTGTATTATTTTGATGTAATACACTGTATTAATTCTAAAACGATGCTCCATTTGTAAAATTCATCAGAGTCTAAAATCACAATATGCAATTAATACGATACAAAAACCTAATCAAATTATACTACTGTATTATTCATCCAGGGTAGCCTCTTCAGTGACAAACACCGCTCTTCCAGAAGGCCTTCGAATTATCATTATTACTCCAATTTCCACCAGGTTCCTATTTCTTGCCCAGGTGTGGAGCATGCAGCAATGTGGATAAATCACCTTGCTGATACATGAAAATATGCGTGACGGGAATCAAACCCAGCCTCTCTGACATGAATGCAGAGAACAATCTACTACACCATGCACCTCTACTGCAAGGAAATATCCTATATTTTGTAGATACAGTAAACTCCGCGTAAGTTGAATCACTGGGTACCACACAAATCACGTCGACTTGGACGAAATTCGAGTTACAGTTTTGTATACAATTCTATGTATGAGAGGAAGAAACATGTGTAGGGAAATGGAGGCTGTCATGACGTACCAATATATAGTGGAAAAAGGACAAAGGCAGAGAGGGAATGGGAAATTTATGATATCTTTACCGTCATGCTGACAGGCAGAGATCTAAAGGTCAACCCATTAACACCATCAAGAATGACAATTGTGGCCACTTCGACCTAGGTGAATGACTTAACACATGTTTGCTTCCTTTGGGACTTGAAAATAAGTTTGAGATAGGTGAAAAATTCAATTTAAAAAATCGACTTAAAAGAAAAACTTCCCATAAAAAAAGCACAGAGCAAATTGGGACTGTCAAAAATATTCGACATAGGCGATAAATCAACTTGTGCGATGTCAAGTTATGCGGAGTCATCTGTATTGTGTCACGGAGAGACTAATACACATGTGCAGAATTTGTGCATAGTGCAACAATGTATCTTGCCAAAGTGTAAAACAATGATGTCCCGCAATGGCATGGTCTAACTAACTAAATATGCTTCATCACTGATATTACTAAACACAAATGTGACCCGTCACCATGATACCCTGATAAATTCACACAACCCAAAGGTGAGGAATGTGCCAAATATCTTAATTCTGATATTGAGTATGAAAGTGAATTGTCTTCAAAAATTTAAAGTTGTATTTTTATAACCTTCACATGTTGCAAAAGTTTGAATATTCATATTTTCACCCAAAGTATTTTTCTTTTTGTTTATGTTTCATAAGATGTGTGACTTTATTAAAGTATTGTGGTGACAGGTCACAAATTATATTTTGTATCTACACAATCTCATCAAAATCTAAGCTTGCTCCCAAGAATGCCCATACATTACTGAGGAACTCAACACAAATTCAAAACAAACTAACAATTTAGATTATGTAACAATTAGCAGCAGATTAGAAACAGTTTCTCCAAAGTGCCATATGTTTTTGGCAAACCACCTTCTGTTTTTAATTCAGCCTTTTAATCTAATATTATACAACTGTTTGTTTATTTTTTCCAATTCATTGCATTTTGTATATAATATAATACAATGTCAGCTGCTTCCCTGAGGTACGCACTGAAAGACCAACTTTATAAACAACTGCAAATCACTATTGATCTTACTTCGCTACACTTTTCGCCTACAGCAACCTTATTTAGAACATCTTAAATAAATATTACAGAGGACAAACAGTATGTACAGTAAAACAATCCAACGAAAGAACATGGGTTTATTTGACAAATACATACAAATATTTATCAGCTGAAGATCTCCCATTGATGCAATATAAACTACGACGACCAAACCCCTAAT
The DNA here is from genome assembly GCA_001188425.1 of Eucidaris tribuloides. NCBI lineage: Eukaryota > Metazoa > Echinodermata > Echinoidea > Cidaroida > Cidaridae > Eucidaris > Eucidaris tribuloides. The sequence continues at coordinate 45,968 of JZLH01S0006429.1, read as the reverse complement.
GAAATATTTAAGAGATAACAACAGCAAATTACTTATTCCAACATTCTACCAAAAGATGGAGCCTGAATAATTAAAAGGAACCCAAATTTAAAAATTTTTCAGCCCAGTAGAAGTGATACATTTTTAAACGTGGGATTCTGTTTTGGTTCTATTTGACCTCCTGTCATGGTTTCATATATTAATATGTAATGCTAATAATAAAACAGATCCTTATTCATTTTAAGTACAGTCACGTCTGACTTATGTCTTGACATCACATCACCCATGTCCTGTATCATATTAAAGCAACATTCTGTATACAAACTTTCTAAAAGTAATCATAAATATCTACTACTCAATGATCCTATGCTACACTACGAGTCTCGATAATCTAAAAGAAAAATGAAGGCCCTGAAAAGATTGATCGTTTCAAGGTAAACAATCATGTCATCGTGTTTTTAAAAGTAAAGTGAAAATCCTTGAGGCAAGTCCATTCCAATCGCCTGGTTCAGAAATTTTCACAGGCTGACAATAATTTAGGTGCCCATCTTGTGCATCCTGATACATGTTTTGCAAAGTGACCAGCAATAACTGTTTGGAGTTTTTCGCTTAGGGGATGTATTGTCAAATCATATACAACCTGAGTTTAGATATTCAGATAAACACTGGTTTGATTTTTTTAAATGGCGCCTTCACAATTTATACTTAATGTCCTTTTAATAACTAGAAAAATGTCACTTGGAATGAAATAATGATGCCCCGATTCCCCACATCGGACCGGCCTGACTTTTTCGCTCAAATAAATATGCCTTACCATGCAGTCCGCAGGATCTCCCGACACATTGAAAAATAAGTCTCCAATAACCCTCAAACTAATAGGTGTGCCAAATTCCATACCATCTCAAATAAATTGAGGGAATCATTTGATCCTCCATTTTTTTGCCCACAGCATTCAAGTGGACCAATGGTGAAAAAGTAGGAAAAAATAAGGTAACTAATTTAGGAAAATGTAGGGAGAACAAGTAGGTACAATAAAGAACGGCTAAAAAGTAGAAGAAAAGTAGGACATGCACCGTGATTTGTTTTTTAACGCCTTTTCTTGTCGCCTGAAAACACACTTCTGTGAATACACAGCAAAAGGACTACTCACCTACTCCAGACATTTTAAGGATTAACTTACATTTTTTATTTTCCGTGATGGTTTACAAAAAAAATAGGAGAATAGTAAGAGTTTTTTTGGGAAAAAGTAAGATAAGAGGGCATAGAGAATAAAAAATAGGAAAAAAGTAGGAAAAAATAGGAAAAATTAGGCAGCGCTCTGTAAAAAGCCATGGTTTCCTGATTTACCCATAAATACTGTCATCATAAAAATTTGCTTTACACAAATCTTTCACTCTCCAGACCAAGTTATTGTCAAATCTCACCAGCAGTGTGCCCTAACTCTCCACACATCAAAACAACATACGTTGTAAACACCCACATTCCTGTACACATCCTAACTGGAGGCAGCATGGAGAAAATATTTGATCGGCGCTGCCAACAAGCACAATTGAAAGGCTAAATGGACATTATGGGGTTCCATTTCAACTAAAGGTAATATACTATTCCCATGAATCCATAGTTAATCATGGCACAGATTCTTAACTGGGAAAATTTTTGGTAATCAAAAAATTGACCTCTCTTAATGTAACGTCCCATCAATCATGCCATTGTACTCAGACAAATTGTTGTGTAGCTACTTGCTATATTGGATTAATTCTCTCCGAGGCTACACGAGAAATAAAGTTCTGTACTGTGTCGAGTTCGCTCTGAAATTTCTCCTTAAGTAAACGAAACTTTCAAAGACCAAAATTCTTCAGGCGCAGCGGAATACACGCCACGCAGTGAATAAGACTTGGTCAATATGCGCTCTAAATCACTTGTCGGTTTCTAGAGACATTTTTATTTCTCCCCCAATCGTGTTGACGCCCCTTTTAATATTCATCTAAATTGTCGTCATTGTCTCTGCGTCATAATCGTGGTCTTCATCGTTCGACATTAGTTCATATTGTCTATACTCCACATTCGCATGTCGCCTTCTTAGCTGGCAAGGCGAGTCTCTGAGTACCGAGTTGTCGTTCAGATACAGTTTCAAGTTCTTGACAGCCGTTCTGCGATTCTTGTTTCACCACAAAACTCTGCCGAGAAGAAACAAAACATGTTTGGCATAGAAAGTAAACGCACAAAATTGCTCCTAAACTACAGATTAAATCGGTCTGTACTGTAAAAGCAACCACCTGTGGGAAACTCCTATGATATTTTGTTTTAGCATTTTTTTTTTTCTGTTCAAACAAAATTCAATTTATTATCGAATTTCAGGATAAAAAAACAAACGAACAGATACATAATACAGACAGAAAACAATATATATATCTATACTGACAAAATGTTACTACAATACATTATCCAAAATAATTTTAGAATTGAGCGATATACTGTCATCGAAACGTCAGTACGCTTCCTGTCGAGGCAGTATTCCTTGTAAAACAAATAAGGAAATCATGTACAATTGAAAGTAAAAAATTAACAGCTACCGATTACACAATGATCAAAACAGACAGACCATATCATAACATTAAAATCAACGGTGGGAATATGAAGAAATCAACATCAATATTTGTATATTGAACCAGTAACGACTAATTCCTCCCAAGTACGACTACATATTTGAATTTATACATTTAATGGCACAATAACTTATGAGTATAAGTTTATCAGCGAGTAGTTGTTAATTTCCTTTTAAAAACATATTAGCGATTGGAATATTAATACATTACATTTGGTATACGTAGTCCAGAAGTAAAATGGGTCCACAGTGGACGAAAACTAATGAAAAAGAACCAAAATGTTACGAGTAATATCCATCAGATGAATATTGATCTACTTTTCGTTTCATAATTTGTTAATCTATTCATTTAATACAAACTATACTCTGAAATTGTGTCGGAATTATTATCATAAGGCCCTGAGTTATGAAAATGCAAAGTTCCATTTAAAATCCCGTCAAGCTTGAAGACCCATGGCCGTTCCAACACCACAGTGGAAATCTAATAAGTACACTGATGCAGAATTTCTTGGCCCTTCTCGTCTTATTTTCCCTTCGACTTTGCTTCCTGACAGAAAATTATTATTTAATATCGAAGCTGCTATCTAATGTTGGATAGGCAAGTCATTTAGGAGTTTGCGCATGAGTGAAGAATATAAAAATACCTAACAGATAGGGTCAACTGAACGCAAAAATATACAGAATCAATGCCACACACCAAGCAATTTAAAGTATCATATGACTGTCTTTTCCAAGATTGCAGATGTGCATTTGATTGGCCATGACAAAGCTAGAGCCTCACCTGCAAATATAAGACCAGTTACGATGGTAATGGAATACAAAGCTTTGTGTTGTTCTTCTCTTTCCAACACAGTATGAAGTCAGAACAGAGACGTTTTCTTGGGATATGATAATAAACGTTGAATTTCAAGAACATTAAAATCTAAGCAATGCATCCAAAACATCTCATGTTGAATAAACTGGGATCATGAGTATGAATAAAAATCCATCTGCAGTGGTTTCCGCCTGATAATTTCAAATAAGGAGATCGAGGGTGTACATGGATGTAAATAGGGATGTAAGTCATTGATAGACAGACAAGAAGCCCCGAGTAAACAAAAACCAAATCTTTCTCTCTCTTAACCATTGCATGTAAAATCTCCCAAGTTGTTGAATTAAGATTGCATGAGAGTCGGCCGCCAGCCGCCGCAATCTATGAAGAAATGCCCACATAAAAGATAATCATCGTAGAATGATATGGTGGTTCTATGAGCTACTGCCCCGCGGTCACAAACTGCCTTAGGACACTTCTCGCAGGGACAAAACTCCCCCAGAAATCAAGCTTCCCCAAAAAGTACAAAACTTCCCAAGAGGACATACTCCCCGCCGAGGAAACATCTCCCAGAGAGCAAGCAGCTACTCCTCACAAATGAGCAGCTCCCGCAGAGAGTCTGACTCCCAACCTGACAACGTCTCCTAAGAACAAGTCCTGCCTTTAAGGGACCATCGCCCCTGGAGGGCCACTCTGGCAATGACAATTCCCCTGCAGACAAGCTCCCACCGAAGGACAACTCCTTCAATCGACAAGTGTCCCCAGGACAAT